>JBBPLL010000291.1:0-36270 GCA_038089755.1 Leccinellum rugosiceps | reverse complement strand
CAACAACAGCAGCAGCAGTCGTCTACACCGCTATTTGGTCAACCTGCAACTAGCACGCTGTTCGGACAGCCTGCGGGTGCAGGTCAACAACAGCAAAAGCCCGCCACGTCTTTATTCGGACAACCTGCGACAGAAAACCAGCAGCAGCAGACCTCGTTTGGCCAACCTGCCGCTACCGCAACGACGCAAAACACGGGTCTTTTTGGATCTACCACTCAGACTCAACCTACGACGACAGGTACTGGTTTGCTCGGGAGCACGGCTGCGCCAGCAACTGGCACAACCAGCACCTTGTTCGGTGCGCAAAGGCAGCCGTCGTAAGCAATACGTATATTTCACTACCTCGGTGACTGACGCAACCTTTTAGCACCATGAGGTTCGCGAGTTCTAAATCGTGGCATAGAGAGAAAATATTAAAAATATATTGTTCGCGACAGCATATCGCCTGCTCAACCCACCGGGCCAGTGCTGTTATTAAAAGCCACGAAATTCAACGACCTGCCCGAGGAGATTAAGAAGAAATTCGAGCACTTGGAGTAAGTAGTCACGCTCGTAGTGTAATCCGTACACTCTCTCAATCTTATCAAGCGCCCACATTCAAGGTCGTGTACAAATTAGCAACGACCTCAAGCAAAGAAAACTTGGCCAAGAGCCTACTAAAGGCCAAGAGCTCATTCGTGACGTGCACAAGGTGGGTTCCATCCCTTTTACCGTTTTCAAATCCTCGTCATTTCACCACCACCACCATCCCCTACTTAGGATTTACTGAACGTAACTGCCACCATTCAATCCGATTCCCTCTTCACCAAGGATCTTAAGGAGAAAACAGACCAAGCCGTTCAAGATTCGATCATCGCAACTCGCATCGTTGACGGCTTTAAGAATCCGCATCAACATGGAATTTACCTAAAAAACCATGCATTATTCCCACTAGAGTGCGTTTTCCCCCCAGCCTATGAGAGTGAAGAACAGGAATATCTAACGCCGGTCCTATAGATTCTTTATCCGCGTGACGAAGCAGATGCAGGAGCACCTACAATGGTATAAGAATACGATCGAAGTGGGCTTCTTTTTTTTCTTCATCGCCATTTCTCCTCGTTGCTGAATACTCATACGCAGCAAATCGAACGCAAGGTGTCATCCACGGCTGTACAAAGCCAAGCTACCCCCCAAGGTATGCTCAATCGACCGTCCCGACCCCCTTCGTTTGCTCACTGAACCCTCTTATAACCTCGGCATTCTTCAGTCATATCCTCCACCTTGCAAACTCAACACGGCATTTTTGTGTCCCTCGCTGCCAAGACGGCTGCTGTAGACTCGGAGCTGCAAAAAGTCAAGGCATTGTATACCCAGCTTTGGCGGGCAAAGACAGGGAGCATGAGAGACCCTTTCAATGATCTCGATCGAGGGAGTGGAGGGGACTTTGGGATGGAGTCGTTGCGGGTCACATGAGCTAGCTCGCACGGGTTGACTGTTATCTTTACCTCGTCCATCGTCGACTGATGCACAGTTAAGCTCCATTGCGTTATGCAAACGGATAGTAGCCCAACAAGGCTGCTCATAGCAGGTCTCGGACGACACCAGTAACAATTTTATTTCCTGACGGTCAGCTCTCGTTCTCCACGAACCGAGTCTGAGTCTTGCGTAGTCCCTCACCGCGTGCCTACTTGAACGCGGAACGCATTAACCTAGAGCTGAACAGTCTGAGAGCGTCGCTCCAGTCTACAATGGTGCCTGATCATGTCTAGAGCGGTAGCTCAGTCAAATGTGCGCTTTTCGGCAACCGCTACTACATCATATATCCGTCACACACACCGGCCCTGTCCCTCGGTCATGTCCAGGAGGCTAACGAATGTATGCAAGCCTCCGTGGTCAGGCTGTCTGAGTACATGGATCCGGACTGGACCTCCATCTCCATCTCCAAGTCTATGTCTATCTCGATCGACTCCGTCCAGTTGTGGTCCCCGCCGTTCAGCGGCTCGGTCTCCACACCGATATCCGACCACAGTCAGTTCCCCATGTTTGCCATCTGCCTATCTACCTCGTCATTGATCTTGCGCGTCGTAAGTGGTTGCAAGCAGAATTCTCGGAGATTGAGGATCAGCCGCTGTCCGACGATGGAAAGGAGTGGGAAGCTCAACCTGTATGAGTAACAGCAACAGCGTCAGTCAATCAGAAAGGAAAAGTGCGAAGCATGGGACAAACGAAAGCGTAGTACCGACCGCAAAAACTGCCTTACGCGACTGGGATAAAGTTTCTTGGATCCTATTTCTAGAAATGAAATCAATGCCGGTGGGAATCTCGATAGATGAATGATCTTCGCTCAGCACTATGTACCGTTCTAATCGAACGTCAGTTAGTGCTCTCGCACGTATAATGCCCTGTTCTGAAGCCCTTCGCGCCAAGGTCGTGGCGGCCTAGCAAGAAAATTTGGGGGCCGCGCAGACCACTTCGTTTGCTGTTATGTATTGAACTAGGGATGTCATACAGAGGAGCTCCTTCTGGTGCCGGTAGTGACGCTTCCAAGGCCCCAAGCTGCATGCATGCAATACTTCCCTTTACACTTCCAGGATTCGACTCTGAGATACGCTAGCCAATTTTCTACCATTCTAACAGTCAACGCTGCAGCCAATCCTCTTTATCCCGCAGCCCTCTCCACACCTCCAACTGGCTTCATACGTGCAGCTACGAGACTGTGGAAGGTACTTTCGCCGTGATCATGTAGCGAAGAACGATCCATCGGACGTATACTTTCGACTCGTGCCGTGGGGTTCGCTAAGCGGAAGCACTTATGAAAACAAAATGAACGCCAGAAAACAAAATGAACGCCAGGAACCAAAACAAACGACCCTCACTTGCTTGGACACCCTTCTGATGAGTTTCGGTTGCTTTAGACGACTTATCCTGGAATTCGGAGTCACATCTTATTTGCATTCAGCTCGGAATCAACCGCTTACGCTACTTGTCAAGACACATCATCGGCCGCGAACGTGGGAGACAATTGCGAAATGCACATGGAGCATGCGGGATGCCATGGGGGCTGATCGTGAATGTTGTTGAAAGATCTAAGCAAACTAGTGCATACAGAACATGACACGACGAGCGGTGGATGGGCCAGAACGAAATTAATATTGTAACAGCTGCGACGGCATTCCCGATGGTGCCAAGACTGGAACGAAAGTTAGACAAAGTAAAGTTCGAAATGATCACACCACCCATAATCATACGACGACTGCGATTGGCAATAAGTCTATCATGACCTTCCTATCCAGACACCAGTACTTGGGAAAGAGACGGAAATAGCACCGGAATGAGTGGCCCGGCCGAAATATTGGAGGCAAGATTGATTTTGACTGCATAAACGGAAATTGAAAGGGATGGGGTTTTTTCAATGATATGAGCAATTTCTGAGCTGGTGTAATACACACATGCAGTCCAGCGCTCAGCGGCCATCGATCATCCCCTTCAGGTCATGCTACTGATGTCCGGGACGTCTCTGTAGATAATGGAGGAAAAGCATACGTTGAATCGGAGTTAGAACCTAGTAATACCCTTCAAAGTGCACGAGTTTTGGGGTTCCTTCATGGGGACCCTCGATTCTCTCCATGTTCCTGGCCTAAGTTACGGCTCCAATCACGGTGTCGTACAGAAGCGTCGAGGATAGGACTTGAAGACTGAACAAGAGTGGAGTGTTATTCTCGTTCAAACATTCCCGGCGACGACCGAACTTGGAGTCTTGGGTGAACAAGCACCCCAAGAAGTCGCAGCCCGTGATTGAAATATTCAACTTCGTTCCCTATATCGAGAGTGTAATTATTGACCGGCACTGTTAAACCAACTCGACAGCCTTATCTTTGTCTGGCTGATCCGATAATCAATACCATATTCATACAGTCACCTTGGAGCATGCATGCCATCACCACCGCCCTATCTGCAAGAACCATAAGTCACTTGATAAATACCACAATCATATCAGCGGCACATTAATTTAAAGACAGGAGTATGGCAAGGATAATGGGGGCTAACCCTTTGGGGTCTTAGATTCTTAGAAGTGGGCCAGCAGTTCACACGGTTGGCAAGCCAGTCGCACCGTGCCGAGGTGCTTTTGGGTAATGGAGGTTCGGTACGGTGGAAGACAGGGAAGTGGTCTGTCACAGAGAAGCAGGGCAGCCACATCGGGGGTTCGTCTGGCGCAAGAATTCATCTTCCGTGTAACATCTAAGTATTGGCACTCCGGTCACTGTCGGCGACCTTGAGAAAGAACTCTGGAGATTGTGGGGCTGATTCGAATTGCATCAGTCACATCTTACCGTGAAGTTCTGGCTCCTCTACACAACTAACACAGAGTTATCACCTGAAGGTCCACTTGTGAGCCCTGATTGGTAGATCTAACCGAGACTTGATAAGTATAATCGTGGGGTGGCATTTCAAAAGGCCCGGTTCCGGTTCGCTAACGAGGCACCCGCAAATATTACCGCCTCAATCGGTTCTGTTGATTACGCCTGCGAGTGCCCAAACTTTCTGACGTTGCGTGAATGACTCAAGTGGTATGTTCTCCATCGCCGCTTCCAGTAATCGCGCATTAAGTACCCACTTCCCTCAGTATAAAAGGCAGCGTGTAGATGGCAACCGAACAACCATCCGAAGTGACCCTTCTGATCCTTCGCCCATTCGCCCACTATGACCTCTGACGCTCTTCTCGCGCTTCCCCCATTCGATTATTCCCTTTTGCTTCCAGACTTGCTAGACTTTCATATGAATAGGAACCCATCTTTCCCAATCTTCGTTTACGCAAAAGAGGATTCTCCCAATGCACACACCGAAATTTCTTTCCTCGAATTCGGAAGAGCCGCTCATCGAGCAGCCCACGCACTTCGCCCCGCTCGCCAAGGTTCCGACGGCGAGGTTGTTATGATTATTGCCAATGCGGATACCGTATGGTACCATGCCGTTCTTGCGGGCTTATCTGTCGCTGGATGGATTGTACGTTTATGTTTAGCTCCTTTTGGTCTGGTTCTTATATGATCACAATCTAGCCATTCCCGGTTTCTCCAAGGAATTCCGCTGCGGCTGTCGTGAGCATGATGAAGAAGACAAACTGCTCACGTATCGTCACCCTTGATCATGCTCATAAGGGACTTCTCGAGGGCATCCGTAGCGAATATGGGGCCAGCGTGACTGTGTATGAATTCCCTGCGTTGCGTCACGTATATCCGAAGCTAGGGCAGGAAGTCGCCATGGATGCGTTCGTTCCGTATCCTCCCACACTGAATGTTCCAGACTTGGATACCCCGGCCGTCTATATTCATTCCTCGGGCAGCACTGGGTTTCCTAAACCTATTCCTCAAAGTCACAGGATTCAGATCCAATGGATGGCACAGCGTGCGTTGGTTTCGTGTCGTGTGCGATTACGCTAGTACTGATCATTTGCAGCCCTCTTCCGTACCAATGCTGAGCTGCCGCCGCCGCGTCGGATGGCTGTCATGGCGCTTCCCGCGTTTCATACCTTTGGGATAGTCACCCAGCTCTACTCCCCCATCGCGTGTCTTACGACCGCCGTGGTCTATCCCCCCCGGGCAGAGACGGATCCACTTGCCCAACAAGTGATACCCACGAGCGACAACATGATCGAGTGCTTAAAAAGAACAAAGTGCAATATCCTCTTCACGGTTCCAACGTTCCTCGAGCACATGGCTATATCAGAGGAAGCTATTCAGATCCTGAGCCAACTAGAAACCGTGGTGCGTGGAAATGTATACGTTGAATATCGACTCCCATACTGAACATTTCATAGCGCTACGGTGGAGGCCCGTTACCTATCAAGATCGGCGAGAAGCTATACGCTGGTGGGGCAAAGTTGGTCAGTTGCTATGGCATGACAGAATGTGGAGCCCCCGTCGCCATGTCAAACTTGGACAATATAGCTCATGGTGATTGGCTATGGATGCGCTTCTCTGAGGACCTTTCAACTAGGTGGGTTTCCGAAGGAGACGGCACATACGAGTTACAAATCTTGGTACGCCGTTGGCACGCGCCGATGGTACTCCTTTTAATGCTAACCGACGGTCGATCAGTCGCCCCAAGAACGTCAGATGGCGGTAGAGAACCTACCCGATATAAAAGGGTATAGCACTTCGGACCTGTTTGAGAAGCATCCGACCCAGGATCTGTGGAAGGTGTAAGTTTGCCAAGTCATTTAGAACCTGAAGCGGTGTTCAATGTCCAATGCCCGGTTTCGTTTTTCTTTTCATGACAGTGTTGGAAGAGCCGACGATGTCATCATTCTTGCATCAGGGGAAAAGACAGTCCCTGGTCCGATGGAGAGCGTCATTGGGTCCTCCATCTTGGTAGGAGGTGTTGTCATGTTTGGACGAGAGCGACAGCAAGTCGGGGTTCTCATCGAGCCCCGCGAAGGACATGAAGTTGATGTCGAGGACGAAAAGGCCGTGGCCGAGTTTAGGAATCAGATCTGGTATGTAATTTTGCACGCGTACCAAGCAGATACATCAATTGAACTGGACGAAAAGGCATGTGATCGAAGAGGCCAACAAGCCGGCACCAGCGTTTAGTCGTATCTTTAAGGAATTAATTCTGATCACGAGCAAAGATAAGCCCATGGCGCGCGCTGCGAAGGGCACGGTTCAGCGCAAGGCCACTCTGAAAGCCTACGATGCAGAGATCAATGCACTGTGAGTAATTGAATGATGCTTGCTTTGTGGAGACATTACCATTACATTCGCGGAAAGATATGATACTGTCGAAGCAAGCGCGGAAATTCCAGATGGTTCAGCTGGTCCATCGGCGTGGACTAGCGAAGCGCTTGAGGAATGGTTGCTTGAACACGCTCGTACCATCAGCTCGAACGACAAAATTGACCCTCGTAGCGACTTGTTTGCTCAAGGATTTGATAGGTGCGTGGTCATACCAAATACTAAACACATATCCTCACGATGTATATCGTTTCCACAGTTTGAGTGTCACTTATCTTCGAAACCGGATAACTGGCGCTCTCAGAAAATCAACTGATCCAGAGACCAGGAATGCCGCTACCCACGTTCCTCCCAATGTCGTGTTCGACAACCCTACCATTCAGTTACTTAGTGCTCGCATCGCTGGTCTCGTCGATGGTAACGGTGGCACTGGTCATGTGGTAGATTTCGTGGAGCAGCATAAGCAAGCAATCAATGGTATGATCGAAAAGTACTCCACTGGCCTGGGTGGGCCTGTTGATGGCATATTGCCGAGCAGCCAACTCACCGAGCCTGCTGTCGTACTGATCACTGGGACTACCGGCGGTCTAGGATCCTTCTTACTCTCGGATCTTCTTCAAAGCCCCGCAGTTAAGCGTGTCTTCGCGTTCAATCGCCCCTCTTCTAAAAAGAGGATCGAGGAACGACAGAAATCAGCATTCGAAGACAGGGGACTTTCGCTCGATCTGCTGGCATCGGACAAGCTTGTTTACATCGAGGCAGACGCGTCCTTGGAAAAGTGTGGTTTACCTCCGGCTCAGTACGAAGAGGTAGGTTCGCACTCAGCTTCGTCGAGGATAAACACTCACTCGGACTCTTCTTCTTCAGATCCGAAAGTCGCTCACGTTGATCGTTCACAACGCGTGGCGACTCGATTTCAACTTGGCGATATCTTCGTTTGATGAAAACATTCGAGCGTCGCGGAATCTGGTCGATCTTGGCCTGGACTCGCCGCAGAAGAGTAGCATCCGCTACTTGTTCACCTCATCGATCGGATCTGCACAGGGTTGGAGTAATTCAAATGGACCTTTCCCGGAGGAAGTCCAACAGGACCCAGCTGTTGCTGTTGGAGCAGGTTATGGAGAGGGCAAGTATGCAACTGAACGGGTGAGTGGTCACACCAAAGACTCGTAGAGCGAGCGTCGTTGTTGAGGTAGATCGACAGATCATCGTGAAGAGCGGGCTGCATGTAACCTCGCTTCGTATCGGTCAAATCGGTGGTGGACCAGGCGGATCCTGGGCCACGACCGACTGGTTCCCAATCATTGTCAAATCCAGCATTGCTATTGGTGTGCTTCCGGAAGCTGCCGGCGTAAGTGTCACACCCAATGGATGTTTATCAAGCGCTGACAATAGGGTAGGCTGTGTCATGGCTTCGCGAAGAAGAAGTGGCTTCTGCCGTTCTGGAGGCGGCGTTTTCTAAGGACGCGCCGCCACCAGCGTTGAACATTGTGAATCCTCGCCGTGCGCCTTGGGCAGATATCATTGCGTTCGTGCGACGTTCGATCATCCGAAGAAAGGGACTCGGAGACGACGCCCTCCCGATCGTTCCATTCGGGGAGTGGTTCGCGCTACTGGAGAAGAAGGCAGAGAATGCTTCGGAAGAAGACTTGGTGAAAATCGTAAGTAGGCGCGACGAATCTCGATTGTTGCTAGTGTCTGAATGCTCGTCGAATACAGCCTGGTATCAAGTTGCTGGAATTCTTCCGTGCGTTGGCACGGGGAGACCAGGCTATTCGGGACGCAGGAATGAGTGCTACGGAGGCTGCGGGGATGACGAACTTTAGTACCTCGCAAGCGCAACAAGTCAGTGCGACGATGGCGAACATGCAGGCTGTCGGAGAGGTCGAGGCTGACGCATGGGTGGGGTACTGGATTTCGAAAGGTGCTTTCTGATTGCCCAATTGGAAGCGACATTACAGGGGTGTAACTTGGATGAGAATTTTTTCGAGAAGCTTTAATTTTTTACTCATCTGTATCACCTTGCACGCGCGATGCTGTTTATGTAACATGTAGACAAATTTCTCTTAGAGAATGACCAACGACAGCCGGACGATTCTGACAGACATCAGCAGGAACGTTCGAACTGTCGATCGACTGGTCCGTATTGGGGAATTTATAACATTCAGATAACACATGCTTCCCTCAACACACGTAGAACCCCGTCATAATACATACCTATACTGGCAGCATGACCTTCTACTAGCTACCTATGTTTAATACAACATACCCTGTTGAGTTGATGGTTAGGCGGCTACTACTGGAGAAATATGGGTTATGAGGGTTCTAGTAACTGTGCACCTTTGCGCCTATGTGTTATGAAGGATTCGAGTTACTGCATCCCTGGAGCACAGCACTCCGAAAAGCATCGATTATCGTAATGTCGTTCCTGGCACTCGGGCGGCCTTGTTTCAGAAAGCGCCCTTCGGAATCCAGTACCCCATACGTCAGCGCTTCAGCCTCGACCTCTCCGACCGCCTGCATGTTCGCCATCGTCGCACTGACTTGTCGCGCTTGCGAGGTACTAAAGTTCGTCATCCCCACAGTCTTCGTAGCACTCATCCCTGCATCCCGAATAGCCTGGTCGCCCCGTGCCAACGCACGGAAGAATTCCAGCAACTTGATACCAGGCTGTATTCGACAAGCATTCAAACACTAGCGACAGCCGAGATTCGTCGCATCTACTTACAATGTTCATCAAGTCTTCTTCTGAAGCGTTCTCTGCCTTCTTCTCCAATAGCGCGAACCACTCCCCGAATGGAACGATCGGAAGGACATCTTCACCGAGTCCCTTTCTCCGGATGATCGAACGTCGCACGAACGCAATGATATCTGCCCAAGGCGCACGGCGAGGATTCACGCCGATGTTCAACGCTGGTGACGGCGCGTCCTTAGAAAACGCCGCCTCCAGACCGAAATGGGAGTTCCAGCCTCCATAACAGACGAGAAAAATTCTGAAGAGGACTGGGTGTGGATGCGATTCTCGGACGAGCTGAAGATCAGGTGGGATCCACAAGGGGATGGCACATACGAATTGCATATACTGGTACGACAACGTTTTCAACTCGCGATACTTCTAAGAAGAGAGAGAAGAATGTTAACATGCGCGATACCAGTCGACCGAAGATCGGCGGATGGCAGTAGAGAATTTGCCTGATGTAAAGGGATATGCTACCGCGGATCTGTTCGTGAAACATCCAAAAAAGGACTTGTGGAGGATGTGAGTTACCAGGTTGAACTGTTACCGAGACCGTGTTCACACCTCAACCCTTCATGGTCAGCATCGGAAGGGTCGACGATGTTATCAATCTCGCATCTGGGGAAAATGTGGTTCCTGCACCGATGGAGAGCATCATCGGATCCTCTCCGCTTGTCCAGGGTGTTGTCATGTTCGGACGGGAGAGAAACCAAGTTGGTGTTCTCATCGAGCTCCGCCTTGGACATCCCGTCGACGTCAAGGACGGGCAAGCAGTGTCCAAGTTTAGAAATCAGATATGGTACATGCCTTTACCCACAGCTGTACATACACGTCAACTAATGTGAAACAAGGTCGGTAATCGAGGATGCCAACAAGCAAGCGCCAACGTTCAGTCGTATTTTCAAGGAAATGATTCTCATCACAAGTGGCGACAAGCCAATGTTACGTACCACCAAAGGTACCATTCAATGCAAGGCAACTCTGAATGCTTACCATTTAGAAATAAGCACTATGTGAGCCATTGGTCTTGTGATTGCGGATATGAATTTCAGATTCCGAGAAAAGGTATGACAGTGTCGAAGCGAGCTCAACTGTTTCGGGGAGATTGGCTGAGCCCTCAGCGTGGACAAGCAAAGTACTTGAGGAATGGTTGCTCGAACATGCTCTTTGCGTCGGTACCGGCAATTACATTGATCCACATGTGGACTTGTTCACTCAAGGATTCGATAGGTGCGTGGTCTGGCAAGAGGATAAAAAGGCATCCATACCTCATGGGGTGTTTTTGGACAGTTTCAGCGCAACACATCTTCGAAACAGGTTACTGGGCGCACTCCGAAAATCATCTAATCCGGCGACGAGGGTAGTTGCCGCCTATCATGTTCCTCAAAATCTCGTCTACGAAAATCCGACCATTCTACTCAGCTCCCGTATCGCCGCTCTAGTCAACGATAGCGGCGGCTGTCAGGCAATGGATTCTATAGAGAAACATACTAAGCAAGCAATCGATGCTATGATCGAGAAGTATTCAACTAAGTTAGATGGGCCTATTGATGGCGTATTACCGAGCAGCCAACTCCGACTCGAGCCTGCAGTCGTACTGATCACCGGAACTACCGGCGGATCTTTGTTCGACGAGTGAATTGTGGTACCGAATATCTTTATCTGAAAAGTCTGATGCCTCATTGCGCTCAAACTGCCAAACAAATCAATGGTGTTGACCAATCTTGGTGAGACTTTTTCCGCCTCCCGCTGAATGTTTGTCGTCCCATCAGTTGTAGCGCGTGGACCGCTGCTAGTAGGCTTGGCCCACCTAATCAAATTCCATGTATGGTATCATCTCCGCCGCCGAATGCCCTCTCAGGTCTAACCTGTTCTATCGTCCAGATATAAAATGCCTTGCTGCGGGAATCTCTTTGTTCGATCGTTCCAGCTCTTCCCACTAACCATGGCATGTACTCCCAGTCGCGAGTTCCCTGCAGCCCTTGATTACTCCCTCTTGTTCCCTGACTTGCTAAAGTTTCATATGGAGAAAAACCCCTCGTTTCCACTGTTCGCTTACCCAAATGAAAGTGCTCCAGACATGCTAGTTGAAATCTCATTTCTTGAATTCGGTCGAGCCGCTCATCGAGTAGCCCACGCTCTTCGCCCAGCTCGCCAAGGCCCAGATGGGGAGGTTGTCATGATTATCGCCAACACAGACACGATACTACACCATGCAGTTCTGGTTGGCTTGTTTGTTGCTGGATGGGTCGTACGTTCTTATCTTATCTGACTATCTTGTTCGTCCCTCTCACATCGCGGTCTAGCCATTCCCTGTTTCACCTCGAAATTCCCCTGCGGCCGTTGTGAGTATGATGAAGAAGACCAACTGCACGCGTATCGTGACACTTGATCTCACTCATAAAGCACTTATCAACGGCGTCCTCCGCGAACACGAAGAGTTCAATGTGTCGATTTACGAACTCCCTACCTTACAATACGTCTTTCCACGACTCGGGGAGGAGGTCGCGGAAGATTCTTTTGTTCCGTATCCTCCCCCACTTGAGCGTCCCAACTTAGACTCCCCCGCTATTTACGTTCATTCCTCGGGTAGTAGCGGATTTCCCAAACCGATTGCTCACAGTCACAGAATTCAGATTCAATGGTTGGCACAGCGTATGTTATTTCCGCAGCGCGTAATGACGACTCTGCTAATTATCCATAGCATTGGTTCGTATGAATGCTGAACTCCATTCCCCACGTCGGATTGCTGCCATGGCACTACCCCCTTTCCATGGTTTCGGTATCGTCAGCGCGCTTTATACACCGATTGTATCCCTTGTCACCACGGTGGTCTATCCGCCACGTACGGAAAATGACCCACTTGCTCAGCCAGTGATACCCACGAGCGACAACATAGTCGACTGTCTCAAGAAGATAGAATGTAATGTTCTATTCATTGTCCCGGCGTTTCTTGAACAAATGGCCGCATCAGAGGAGGCCATCGAGGTTTTGAAGAAGGTAGATTCCGTGGTATGCGAATCCCAATATATTCCTCACCTATTCCTTGCTCAATATCTGCAGCGCTTCAGTGGCGGCCCTCTTCCTATCAAGGTTGGCCAGGCGTTGTGGGAAGCTGGGGTAAAACTTGCCAGCTGTTATGGTGGGACGGAAATCGGTCCTCTCGTCGCCATGCCCAACCAACAAGACGTTGGCGATGGAGACTGGATGTGGCTACGTTTCGCCGGTAACCTGAAACTCCGCTGGGCTCCAGCAGGCGAGGGCACGTATGAGTTGCAGATACTGGTACGAGAATTTTCATTGCTCTAATGGCTTGTAAGGAATGTTAATCGTCCTTGATCAGACGACGAAAGATACCCAGATGGCCATAGAGAATATTCCTGACGTGAAAGGATATGCCACTGCGGATGTTTGCGTGAAACACCCTACCAAGGACATGTGGAGGATGTGCGTTTCCTAGTTCGTCTGCCCTAAATGCGATATTCATACTTGCTTTTCCCGCGTGATAGTGTTGGGAGGGCCGACGATGTCATCATCCTTGCATCGGGAGAGAAGACGGTGCCTGCTCCAATGGAAAGCGTTATCCTGTCTTCTCTTCTAGTGCAAGGTACAATCATGTTCGGGCGAGAACGGAATCAAGTTGGCGTTCTGGTCGAGCCCCGTCCTGAACATTCCATAGACGTCAGAGATGACAAAGCAGTAGCCGAGTTTCGAAATCGGATCTGGTATGTGCTTGCTGTACCTATGGTCATTCAGGAGGCCAGTTGACTGAGGTGGTGAAAGGCCTGTGATCGAAGAAGCTAACAAGCCGTCGCCAGCATTCAGTCGTATCTTCAAGGAGATGATTTTGATTACGAGCGACGAGAAGCCTATGTTGCGTTCCGCCAAAGGCACGGTTCAACGCAAAGCGACTCTCAACGCTTATGAAGCCGAGGTCGGCGCGCTGTGAGTCGTGAAACACGTATCTGTGGAGGCATGAATCTCACAACAATGGCGAAAGGTACGATGCTGTCGATGCAAGCTTGACAGCACCAAACGGCTTGGCTGGGCCATTAGCATGGACCACCGGAATACTTGAAGGATGGCTTCTGGAACATGCTTGTTCCATCAGTTCCGTCGATCACATCGATCCCTGTCGCGACCTATTTGCTCAGGGGTTCGATAGGTACGCGATCCCCTCGTAAAACGAAATTGAGGACTACTATTTACCTTGTACGATTCATCCAACAGCTTAAGCGTCACATTTCTTCGAAACAGAATATTAGGTGCTCTCCGGGCATCGTGCGATCCAGCGATGAAGAAGGCCGCGACCCGCATTCCTCCCAACGTTATCTTCGAAAACCCGACCATTCAATTGCTCAGTTCGCGAATCGCCGCTCTAGTTGACGACAATGGTAGTGGTCCCTCGATGGATTTCATACGGAACCATGAGCAGGGGATCAGTGCCATAATCGAGAAATACTCTGTCGGGTTAGACGAACCAATTGATCCTGCTGTTGTTTTGATCACTGGAACTACCGGCGGCCTCGGATCATTCTTATTGTCTGAGCTTCTAAAACACCCTTGTGTTCATCGAGTGTTTGCATTTAACCGACCGTCCTCCACAAAGTCGCTCGAGGGACGACAAAAGTCGGCTTTCGAAGACAAGGGACTTCCTACAAACTTGTTAAAGTCGAACAAGCTCGTTTACGTCGAAGCCGACGCATCTGTAGAGAAGTGTGGCTTGTCTCTGACTCGGTATGAAGAGGTGATGCTTGCCGTTCCTATTGTCAAGAAAGCACTCTCCTGATGTGGCCATTCGCAGATAAGGAATTCGGTCACGTTGATCATTCACAATGCGTGGCGCCTCGACTTCAACTTGGCGATATCTTCCTTCGAAGAAAACATCCGGGCGTCGAGGAACCTGGTCGATCTCGGTCTAGATTCGCCACAGAGCAGGAACCTCCGGTTCTTGTTCACGTCTTCGATCGGAACCGCACAGTCTTGGGACAATTCGAAGGGTCCTTTTCCAGAGGATGTCCTACTTGACCCTGCGGCTGCCGTTGGGACGGGTTACGGAGAGGCAAAGTATTCCGCAGAACGAGTGAGTCACGATGCGACAACGAATGAGGACGGTCCATGCTAATGAGAATGGGGGTACTAGATCATCTTGAAGAGCAAGTTGCATGCGACTTCACTTCGCATTGGCCAGATCGTCGGCGGACTTGGAGGGTCCTGGGCCTCTTCCGATTGGTTCCCGATCTTGGTGAAGTCCAGCGTTGCCCTTGGTGCGTTCCCGGAAGCAGCTGGTGTGAGTAACTGCAGAACCAACACGCGGTCGACCATTCCTTGATGTTCACGATCAACAATACAGATTCTATCGTGGTTACGTCAGGAAGATGTAGCTAAGGCCATCCTAGAGATAGCGTTTTCCAAGGAAGCGCCACCCCCAGCACTTAACTTGGTCAACCCTCGCAGTGTCCCTTGGGCAGAGATTATTTCCTTTGTGCGACGTTCGATCATCACACAAAAGGGGCTCGGAGATAACGTTCTTCCGACTATGCCATTTGTGGATTGGTTCGCGCTATTAGAGAGCAAGGCTGAGAATGCATCGGAAGACAATCTAGCGCAAATCGTGAGTGGATCCGGATGCTTTTCGGCAAACGTAGACGACTGCTGCTAATACTCCGGTCCTTGTCCGACATTTACAGCCTGCCATCAAGCTACTCGAGTTCTTTCGAGCTTTGGCGCGGGGAGATGGGACTATCCGCAAACTGGGAATTAGTGTGACGGAGGTTGCTGGGATGGCGAACTTTAGCACCGCTAAAGCCCAGCGGGTGAGTTCGACAATGGCAAACATGCAGGCGATCGGAGAGATCGAGGCGGATGCATGGGTAGGGTACTGGATGTCGAAGGGGGCATTTTGAAGCCGTCGATGCGGCTGAATCACATTTCTTGTACTTTTTCCTGACGTACACCAAGTGGCAGTTAGCCGCACCAACGTCGTCCATATAACTTGAATTGTATTTTCTCGAATTTCATATTTACGAATGACGGACATCAATACGAAATTCAATACAAACTATATACGTCGACAAGCGAGATTCGAGAGGATTACTTTACATTTCTTGCTCAGACCACTCTGACCCCAGGACAAACCCGGAAAAAGAGTCGTGAAGTATGCCGCCCCAAAGCTACTTCGAGTCCAACATTTCCACCGCTTCACGCAGTGCATCATCCATGTCAGAAAGCCAAGTCCACTCCCGCTCTTTCATCACATTATCGCCAAATTCTTTGAGGGGGATGTCCCCCGCTCGCCATCCGTATCGGGTGTTCAGCCCAGACAGCATCGCACGCACGGCGATGTCGGACGAGAACGACCTCCTTAGTTTGTCATAAACCACTAGGGCACGAGGGATCGTCTCCAAAGTGGTCGACGGGTGTCCAAGCACCGTAGCCAGAAGGAAGGCATCCTGACAACTTTTGTTAGTCGCTAACAACTTTGAACTGGATGAAAATGAGCCATGCCTCGATAGCTTGTCCTGCACCGGTCGCCTGGAAAGGCACCATAGCGTGAGCCGCATCGCCGATCAATACAACTCTGCCATGGTAATGTGTAGGCAGACATTTTGTTACATGGACTGCCCACATAGATCCTTTCTCGACACACTGTCACAAGTGGGTATTATCAGAGATAGCAGGCGACCAATGATGTGGATTTCATTTACCTCGAGGATCGGCTCCGTCTCTTTCTCAAGCCCTCTGTATGGCTCGCAGAATTCTTCCTTGGTCAACTCACGCACCCATGGTCCGTCAAACGCTTTTCTCCCAGTCGTGTCCAGTTCGTAACAAGTGCGGCCAAGTTCTTCATCCAGATTGAACCCTACGAAATTTATAAATTTCCCGTTTGAGATCGGGTATGCAAGGAATGACTGTTAATCAAGTTTCAAAATGAGAAGAGCTTATCCTTTCGGGGGCATTGCACTCACGGTGTCGTTTCCCAAGTACTGTGACGGGAGCTCTTCAGCAGGCGCCAATCAAAGTAGGAAGAAATCAACTCACCATGTTGAGTGCTTCGCTTTGGAGTATCCGATGATCAGGTGCGCAGGTCCGGAACTTCTCAGCGTCGATCAACGTGCGGAAAACATTCAGCCCGCTGTATATGGGTTCTGCACAGGACAACGCAAACTCTGCTGCTTGCCCGCTGAGTTTCTGCGCAGTTTCGCGCATCATGCAGCCACGCACGGCCGACTTGACGCCGTCAGCACCTACTAGCATGTCGCACATCGACGACGATCCGTCTGTGAAGTTCAAGGTTATCGGAGAGTTGGCTGGGCTCTCCGGCTGGGTATATGAGACAAGTCTTTTTGACGTGTGCATCTTGATTGATGGTGACAGATGTGCTAGCAAAATACTGTGAAATTCTGCTCGATGAAAATTCATCGGATGACCTGTGGGGAATTCTTGAGTCCATATTTTTCGACAGGTTCGCTCGAGTTACCCTTGGTCCTCAATTGAAATAGGTCATCTCCCTCGGGTAGCTCGCTGTTGCGGTAGCGAATAGCTTCAACTATATTCCCAATGAGGGGGCTGCGATTCCTGACTGTCTCGGATGCACCTACCGAATTCTTCTGTGTATACATATCCTTCCACTGTCTTCTCGAGATCGTTCTCGAAATCGGGACCCAGCTTCCGTAAGAGCTTCAAGCATTATAATGCCATCAACTTTTGGTCGACTGGCCTTGGGGAAAAAATCGAACCTTGAGCACTCGTGGCCAGAACACAAAGCCTGCCCCGATCTCTAAAAACTGTTTGGCGGCCTCGAAAACCTCGACCTCGATATCCGGATTTTTGGACAGAACGACGGCGAGGGTCAAGCCACTGAGGCCTCCTCCGCTGTCGGTGTAAGACAGTCCGAGTTAGAGTCTGCAATAAACCGTTTTAAACACCATCGACTCCTTACCATATTCCAATTTTGAATTTGGCACCAGTCATTTATGTATCCTTTGTATTCGTTGTCGTCGTCGAACAGTGGAAGTGAAACGAACTGATTGAATTCTACAGCGTTTTTTTCACGTTTTTTATACTCCACCTCCATCCCAGAGCCGAGCAAGAGGTTGCGCGGGCCCGGGCAACCTCCATTTAGAATATCGTAACTTACTAACAACTTCCTTCATCCGAATGTATCGGTAGGAAGGAGCCTCCCTTATCGTTCGCATTGAAGTTCGGAACGTCATATTGGAACGCCATAGTTAGCTGATGCTATACATAACCATAACCCCCGATCGTTCCACCCTCACTCCACCCAACGAAGTTCAGCACTTCTAGCTCATTTTGGTTGACAAAAAGGAAGGGCTGGAGCCTGGTCAAGGTTAATGATTAGAATCCGAGCTCTCAAATCCCGCCAGGGGTGAAAAAGGAAGTTAGGTCTTTACGATATCTTTGCCAAGAGCGTAACCTAGGATTCCGTTCGGAGATGGCTGAGTACCAGCTGGGTTCCAATCTATGAAGCATGCCGTTATTGACACAATTCAAGCTTCGCAGCGCTGCCAAGAGCGCCTTGGACTCAGACCGCTGCTGGGTGGTACATGTAGCTACCCGGCTGTGAATCTTCTAGCACCAGCGAGAGGAGGGTTCCACCTTCTGCGGCCCGTCACCTTCAGAGTTTTGGTTTGGAACCGAGCCAGAAGAGCTACCGCGAGACTGAGCAACTTCGTGCTTCAGGGGATGATCTGGATGGCCACGAGGACGGAGATTTGAAGCACGGCTTGTAACTAGTGTGTCGTAATTAGGAGACACAACAGGTACCCGATGGCGGAGCAGTTTAGCATTGGCTAAGTTGAACGAGACACAATTTGGCCCGATTGTGGGGATTTAGCGGGCACACATCTCGAGCCCGTTCAAAATGCTCGAATTTTGAGAGACTTGTCTCTCTTCAAGTTCACGATGGCAAATGAGGGCATGATGTCGTATCAGATATCAACCAAACTCCGCTAGGCGGCGGGTCACTGATCTCGGATTCTGGAAACAGATAAGCGGATGCCTGAGTACGTATATAACCAGCTCACTTCTGATGGGTGCTCGTTCTGATAGAAAACCCGCCTGTCCATCCCGATCTTCTCCACAAGTTTGATAGCTAGTATGTAATGTTTAACTACAAGCGTGCCATTCTGACACTTGTTGCGGTCTAGTAACTCCCCGACCACGCTTGAAGATTATTCTCGAATCTCTATGGTGGATCTATAGAGGGACCTAAGAACATCTTTGATGAACGGCGAGCGACACGAACAGTATAATTCAAGTTACAGAACGAGCTCGTCGTCCCATTTACATAAGTACATCATTTCTCAAGCGTCTCTGGGTCACGATTTCGCTATTCACACCTGTTCGGGATATATGCTGGAGTAAACTCAAGTTCCGAGTAAGGAATTACGCTCACTTTTATCTGCGCCTGAAGGGTTGCCCTTCCGGATCAGAAGATCTGACGGCTCGTGCGACCTCTCTTGCTCTTGGGAGTGGCTACACCTGGGTAGATGATGAGTCACCTAATTGAATCATATCTTCAAGTGTAAATCGGACTAGGCACCTTAGGGACTCGGAAGCAAACAATTTACCCAGATTTTTCGTCAACAGAAAAGGGAGCAAGCCGCGTGGTGGCCCGGGAGGGTCTGTTTGCCTTCGTCAAGTAATTCAAGTAACAGACACAAGTAGCGCGTAACTCTGGTATTGCATTGACTTTGGGTTGGTCCCACCGTCACTGGCAGGCCAGCGAAATTTGTATAATTAATGTATGGGCCCATGACTGTGGTGGTCACTGGTTCGTGAATATGCATACTGTGCGAGGGGGCTACACAATAGGACCATGCTCGACAATTGTTCACCGTCTGTCTCTAACAATTGTTGTCCAGCACTATGTAAGGGTGAGTAGATGCAAGGCGTGCATCCACATTACTCCTTACATTTCAATCCAAGTATTCTATAATGATCTATCGTGGGAAATTCTGGCCCAACTGTCCGGGAAAATATCGACATCCATATCCTTCATGAAATAAATGCCAATCAGGAGTCAGGACTCATTTGCTGTCCCAACAGCATGCATTATGAGCTATATCTACTGCCACACAGCCTTGCACACAGCAACTTGAACACTGGCAAAGCTGCATCTTATAAACGGTAAGTTACTGCTACAATTGCCAGTGCAGACAAGTAACTAGCTACGACCCTGTCCTGTGGCGCCAGGGTATGCAGAGGCGCAATGGCACCACGCTTAAGCCTCAAACACTCTTTAGGCAAAATGCTGCTTCAAGGAACCTTCGCTAACATGAAATGTACTTGACAGTATTGAGAACTTTGATCAGCACCCAGTCAGAGTAAATGCGGAACCGAACGCGCAAAAAAGTCTGGCAAAATATTTACTACTAAGTAGGAGCTGGTAAACGGTGCTCTGCCAAATATATCTGTCAAGCCCGCCACACAATGTTTGCCGTAATACTAATGAAGTGCAACGCTCTTCACAGTTTGTAACACGTCATGACAAGGGCTCCGACGGCACTCATTACTCTTCCACTTACTCGGGAACTCCCAGCCTCAGTTATAAGGCGCATGGCTACGGACATGTCATACTTCCTGAAATCATCTCGAAGCGGCCATCTTCCACCAACTATGATATCCAATGCTCTTGAGTTCCCTCCTCTCGATTATACCCTGTTGTTCGCTGACTTGGTTAATTTCCATTTGAAAAGAAATCCCAGTCTTCCTATTTTTGCTTTCCCGAACAGCTGTCCTCCCAAATCACTGACCGAGATTTCTTTTCTTGAATTCGGTCGAGCAGCTCACCGAGTGGCCCATTCTCTTCGCCCCTCACGCCGAGGTCGAGATGGAGAGGTTGTAATGATTATTGCTATTTCGGACACAATATTGTACCATGCCGTTCTCGCTGGCTTGTTCATTGCTGGATGGGTTGTATGTTTATATTCTCCCTTCCTGCCTTCGGTTCTCACATTGCAGTCCAGCCATTTCCAGTATCCCCTAGGAATTCTGCTGTGGCTGTTGTGAACATGATGAAGCAGACGAATTGCTCACATATTGTGACCCTTGATCACACCCACAACTTGAAAGGACTTATCTATGATATCCGCCATCAAAATGAAGGACGTCATCTAACCATTCTTGAACTCCCTACGTTGCGATATACTTTTCCGAAACTTGGGAAGGAGGTTGAGACTGACGCTTTCGTTCCCTACCCTTCTCCACTGGAGCGGCCCGATCTGGATTCACCTGCTATCTACATTCATTCTTCGGGTAGCACTGGATTTCCAAAACCCATTGCCCACAGCCACAGGATTCAGATACAGTGGATGAGTCAACGTACGTCAATTCGCACCATGCAATGACGCCTCCGCTGACTGCGCTCGTGTAGCCCTCTTCCGCGAAAATGCCGAATTACCCAGTCCACGTCGGATCGGTGCTATGGCGCTGCCCGCGTTCCATGCGTTCGGTCTCGCCCACCAGCTCTATTTGCCAATTGCATGCCTTGTTACTACGGTGGTCTATCCCCCGCGTACGGAGAAAGATCCGCTTGCCCAACCAGTGATACCCACAAGTGCTACCATGATCGAACATCTAAAAGGGATAGAATGTAATGTCCTATTAACTGTCCTGATATTCCTTGAACAGATGGCTGAGTCAGACGAGGCTATCTCGATTCTTAAGAAAGTGCAATGTGTAGTAAGTCGAGTCTCGCACAATCTACCTCATCTCTTACTGAGAATTGCTAGCACTTTGGTGGCGGTCCACTACCTGTGAAAGTTGGCCAGAAGTTGTGGGCCGCTGGGGTACAATTGGCGAGCGGTTATGGAGGAACGGAATTTGGAGCACCAATTGCAATACCTAACAAACAAGATGTCGCCGAAGGTGATTGGATGTGGCTGCGTTTCTCTGGAGACTTGAAACTCAGGTGGGCCCCGCAAGGGGACGGTACGTACGAGTTGCAAATCTTGGTATGTGGCTTTTTTACCCAGCAATGATATCCGGGAAGTACTAACAATGTTACTGCGACTTAGTCACCCCGAGATCGCCAAATGGCGGTAGAGAATCTTCCTGATTTGAAGGGGTATGCCACCGCGGATTTGTTTGTGAAGCATCCGACCAAGGAGATGTGGAGGATGTAAGTTGCTGGTCGGTTTGGACCAAAAGTATCATTTATTTATGTTCCTGTCCTTCTAGCGTTGGAAGGGTCGACGATGTGATCACACTTGCATCTGGAGAGAAGACGGTCCCTGCTCCAATGGAGAGTGTTATCGAGTCCTCCCCGCTAGTGCAGGGCGTCATCATGTTCGGCCGGGAGCGAAACCAAGTCGGCGTTCTCATCGAGCCTAGCTCGGGACATGCTATCGACATCAAGGACGAAGAAGCTGTGGCAGAGTTCAGAAATCAGATCTGGTATGGGATCTATGTGTAACGAGGAAACTGACTAACTGGTCCAAATAAAGGCCAGTAATCGAAGAAGCCAATAAGCCGGCTCCGGCCTTCAGTCGTATCTTCAAGGAGATGATTTTGATTACGAGCGAAGACAAGCCTATGTCGTGCGCTCCGAAGGGTACGGTTCAACGGAAAGCTA
This sequence comes from Leccinellum rugosiceps, assembly GCA_038089755.1. Lineage (NCBI taxonomy): Eukaryota > Fungi > Basidiomycota > Agaricomycetes > Boletales > Boletaceae > Leccinellum > Leccinellum rugosiceps. Next base: position 14,225 of record JBBPLL010000291.1, on the reverse strand, counting down.
CTCTGAAAGCATATGAAGTGGAGATTAATTCACTGTGAGTGATTGGCCCCATGTCCGCGGGCACGACTGGCTTATGCTGGCGGAAGGTATGATGCTGTCGATGCAAGTTCAACAGCTCCAGATGGCTTGACTGGTCCGTCGGCATGGTCCACTAAAGTGCTTGAAGAATGGTTGCTCCAGCATGCCCGCGCTATTGGCTCAAACAACCGTGTTGATCCGCATGTTGACCTGTTTGCTCAAGGCTTCGACAGGTACGCGCCCTTGTAAGATAACCAAAGTGGAAGACCCTGACCCGCTACATGTTCTTTTCCTTTTTATTTCTCCCGACAGCTTGAGCGCCACGTTTCTGCGAAAGCTAATAATTTGTGCCCTTCGAGCATCATTGGATTCGAGGGTTAGGACGGCCGCTGCCCGCATTCCTCTCAATGTCATCTTCGAAAATCCGACCGTCAAGTCTTTGAGTTCACGTATAGCTGCACTTGTCAACGATGACGGTGGTGGTCTGACAATAGACATAATGGAGCAACATAAGCACGCGATCAATGATATGATTGATAAGTACTCCGTTGGCCTAAGTGGGTCAAATGTCGGTATATCACCGGGCAACAAGCCGATCGAACCTGCTGTTGTGCTGGTTACTGGAACTACGGGTGGTCTCGGATCATTCTTGCTCTCGGAGCTTCTCAAAAACCCTGTTGTTCAACGTGTCTTCGCGCTCAATCGTCCCTCTTACAAAAGGTCGATTGAGGAGCGACAAAAATCGGCTTTCGAAGACAGGGGGCTTTCTGTACACCTCCTGGACTCAAATAAGCTTGTTTACATCGAAACTGATGCATCGTTGGAAAAGTGCGGTCTATCTTCGGCACGATATGATGAGGTATGGTTGACCCCCCGGTTTTCCGAGATGAAGCTCACTGACGAAATGATTGGCAGATTCAGAACTCACTCACGTTGATCATTCATAACGCGTGGCGCCTCGACTTCAACTTAGCATTATCTTCGTTTGAGGAAAATATCCGGGCGTCTAGGAACTTGGTTGATCTTGGCTTAGGCTCAGTTCAGAGTAAGAACCTTCGCTTCTTGTTCACATCTTCAGTTGGATCTGCGCAGTCCTGGGATAATGCAAAAGGTCCTTACCCTGAAGAAGTCCAACTCGACCCCACAGCTGCCATTGGTTCAGGTTATGGGGAGGGAAAATATGTTACTGAACGGGTGGGTCATCGTGTATCGACTGTTTTGACATTTGTCTGATGTGCATCAATAGGTAATCACGAAAAGTGGCTTGCATGCAACCTCCTTTCGCATAGGCCAGATTGCTGGTGGTGCGGGAGGTTTCTGGGCCAGTACGGATTGGTTTCCGATCATTGTGAAGTCCAGCGTTTCTCTCGGTGTTCTCCCTGGAGCCGTCGGTGTAAGTGGCTACTCTTAATTGACGATCATGTCGTGCTTATAATGACCTAGTCTGTGTCGTGGCTGCGCGAGGAAGACGTGGCTTCGGCCATTCTGGAGACGGCCTTTGCCAAGGAGTCCCCGCCGTCAGCGCTGAACATTGTGAATCCTCGCAATAACCCTTGGGCAGATATCATTGCATACGTACGACGCTCGATCATCCGTCGAAAGGGACTCCCAGACGACGCCCTCCGAATAGTGTCTTTCGGAGATTGGTTTTCGTTGCTGGAGAGAAATGCAGAGAACCCTTCGGAAGATGATCTAACAAAAATTGTGATTGGATTCAGAAACCTCTCAACGCATATACGGATGATCGTGGCTAACGCGTCCATCTTTTTCTGATACAGCCAGCCATCAAGCTACTTGAGTTCCTCCGCACTTTAGCACGGGGAGACGAGGCCATTCGGAGGTCGCAGATCGCTGCTACTGAGGCTGCAGGAATCGCGAACTTTAGTACAGCTGAAGCGCAGCGGGTGAGTCCGACGATGGCGAACATGCAGGCTATTGGGGAGGTCGAGGCAGATGCATGGGTAGCATACTGGATTGCAAATGGCGTATTCTGAGGTCGTGCACACGATCTGAAGGCTCGTATTCAACCACCATAATCACCCATTTAATGCCTATGGTGCATGCAGTCGAATTTCTATGGTACTACTTAATTATAAGCAAAGCAAGCTTGCGGTCACGTGCTCAGTGACGAGTGACATGGACATCCGATCCGAATGCAACTCCGATTCATTCGCTCCTATCATGCTTCCGCTCCATGACGTTCCTCCTTGACGCCCTTATCGAGCTCCAAGGGGTCCGAAGTGATAGGAACACTGTAGTCGTTTTTCTATGGAGTTCAATGTCACTGTATACGAAAGGTGAATATCAACTCCCCGAAAGTTACGCCAATGTTACTTACCGAGTTCCTGGAGACGTCAGCCCCTCTCCCCGCCAGAAATACTCCTCCACTGATTAATTGACAAGTGCGACTTGTAGGGCGAGTAAATGAAGAAACCACATTCGGTGATTCAGCAACTTCCGAAACACGACACCCAGTCAGGAAGGCGTCCACCTTGAAGTGCACATTTTGTATCAAGATGACAGTCGTTGACAGACATGATATCATTGAACAGAAGGAGACCAATGGTAAGGTTGTACATTGTTCCATCCAGCGAGTAGGACAGCCAGGTATAACACCAGAAGACTAGCGATGAACGCGCTCAACTTTCAGCTTCCAAGGAGGTAGAGAATGCAATAGACTGCCCCGCAATCGGCACGACAAAATACAAGTAACAATCAGTCCCATCAAATTCAAATTTTGATTTCAGGTACGCCAATAGGCATTAATACTGTGATCGATGTATCAGCACCATGCGCCATGGAACATATATAAAGCCTCTCGTGCCGTTATCGCTAAAGGTACTTCCGTGGGCACATTGTCCAATCACAACTCTTCGATTCGAACCAAAGAGAGGGATTAAGGGTCCTAAGGGTACCTCTCATGAATGTCAGTGAGTTTTGCCCATCCCAATGCCCAGTTTGTTTTACCGATGAAGGACGTGGTTTGAAACCACGGCAGGATAAATCATATGTTGCCGAATTAGCTAAATCCAAGCCGCATAATCACTTTCAATCGTGAGAATGGTCATTTACTCTCAAACAACGGAGGGGGAAGAACTCCAAGTTGGTAATACTTCGGTGAGATAATGTCCACCCACTGCAAGGGATGATGTAGGACATAGCAGACAACAGCAGGATCTCTTCATACAAGACCAGGTGAGCATTTATTCCCCAGCGTGAGATGTGTCACTATTTGTGGTCGATTCATCTTCATGGAGCGATGAGCAGAGTCAGCATTGGACACAATGATTTCACAGCGGACCATCGAGTCTCGTGAAGAAAGCATACCCTAGACTCGAAAGTATATTACAACCCTGAGTGTTGCTTTGACAAGGCTGGCTCAGTGCTAGCGTGATCGCGTGCGATTTACAGCACGATTTCATTATGCTGGGTTCTTGACAAATTTACCTCTTCGCCCTGTTCTGAAGTGGTGATAGCTGCACTATGACCGAGCATGTGAAGAGGAGTTATAGTGGACAGTGCATCTCTTCATTTAGCCGGTGGTGCTTTGTTCAAGTTCGCGCCTTGTGGAGAGGTGCGGATACCACGACACGGGGACCTGCTTCGGAAGTGTTTTGGCGAAGGGAGTTGTGGGCATGGTGACTGGTCGAGGGTTCAAGTCGTGTGTATCTTTGTCTGCAAGCTAGCCAATTCGAGGGGGATCACCAATGGGATCGTAGCCAACATGGTCGGTCCCCTCGATCGAAAGGCACAAGGGAAGCTACTGGACAAGTCTGACTTGACAAGAGATTATTGGCGCACGAGGAAAGGTCCTCGGATCATAGACCCATCCTGTTGACTGATTTATTGGCTCTATTGGAGCACTTATCACGCGCACGGATCCCGTACTAGGCAAAGTGACTTCGGTTCCTTGTCGGTTCCCTCTATAGATCCGACCGAGTCGACCTAAGACGTAGCCGGTTAGCCAACCGGGATAGACAAATGCCAGGGTAAGAGCGGTGCACTGCAAGTAGTATCGCTCAGCGCTGTCCTCGACTGAACACAGTAAGCTCGAGAACTTTTGTACAGAATCATCAAGTTGCCCCCCAAATTGCGCAGAGGAATCAACGTAACACTTGCGAGTAACCGAACGGCATTGGTCGGCCGACAGGACAGGAACATTCTGAAACGTAATTCCGGGTTCGGAGTCATTCGCAATAGCTCGAACGCCGTGCAAACCCAACATGTAACCCTACTCCCACTTAGTCGTGTGATTGGTAGAAGATAGGATTTGTGGGTACTTGTTTGTCACACCTGAAACAGCCAGTCTAGACCGACGAGTTTGTGTGGCGTCGACCTTGCTCGGTCGCGCTGGATTGAATGTCACCGGCAGCACCGACAACAAGAGACCGTAAAATGCAGTGACAGTCACCATTATCAAGTGGCTGGCCAAAGATCAGCGACCCCGATACAAAGGATTCCCACCACCTTCTTAAATCCCGATCACAGAGATGGTTCGCTTAACGCTCTTTCCTCCTTCTTTTCGCATTCCGTCTCCTTCCCTGTACCTTGAGACGTGAACTGACACCGGCACTTTCCTCTCTCTCTTGTACACTCATCTGACGTTTGAAACGACACATCATGACGATGCACAATACAGAACGCAGTCCGCTCCTCGCGAAACCCAAGGAAAGCAAAGACGGCGCGCTTGAATGCCACGAGATTTCATATTCAACACGCCTCAGCATCCTCGCCGCGTTGTGGGCGGGGACCTTCCTTTGTGTGAGTTCCCCACTGCGTTCGTTTCGGTCGTCGTTGACGGTTGGTTCCTAGAATTTGAATTGTGCGTCGTGGCGTTTCATGAGATGTAGACTATGATCATTCAGTACTTGTCTAAATCAGTGACGATGGTTGCTACACGTACGATGTTTGATTGGGCTTGGATCATGATCATTTCTAACCACTGTTATTCTCAGTTTTACCCTCGATTACATCCGAGTTCAAGGGCTCCAATCAAGCTAGCTGGATCGGTACCTCGTGCGTCTACGTTCTTCATCCCTTTACACCAAGTGTGCATCCACATATCACTTTAGGTACCTGCTCTCTACGTGCACCTTCACTCCCCTCTATGGACGGCTTTGTACTATCCTCGGCCGACGCGCGGCTTGTCAAACCGCTCTTTTCGCGACCGTTCTCGGCACGGTTCTCTGTGGGATATCGGGTGGCATGGTCGAATTGACCGTCGCGCGGTTCGTACGTACACATTGTCTCACCCCTTTCGCGGGTTCCTAGGCACACAGACCGCTGATATGTAACATTCAAAATGCACCCTGTAGATAGCCGGCATGGGCGGGGGCGCCGTCCAGCTGCTTGCCATGTAAGGCCGTCCATTCTTTGTTCGTCCTATTCGGAAGCGCTTATCTGCGCGTGTAGGATCGTTACATCGGACATGTACAGCATCCGGGTATGTTCACAGGACGCTGTACTCCATCAGCGCATCAAATTATCAATGTTTGTTCCTTAGGAACGCGGATTACTTCAAGCTTTCAACAGCATCTTTCAAGGTGTAAGTTCGCCCTGGCATATTTGAAATGCACGTCTGATGACTAAAACACACAGCTTGGATTGGGTCTCGGTGGACCCATTGGTGGAATCTTGAGTGATCTGTGCGTATCCCTCCATTAGCCGTGGTGAATTGTTTGGGTAGCGCTAACGGTACTGAAGATTTGGCTGGCGAATGGCGTTCTTGAGTCAAGTACCATTCTTTGTGCTGGCGATTATCTTTGTCACAAAGACGCTTCATTACGTCACACCAGTGAGCACTTTGCCCCCTTTCCCCCAATCAATCCTCGAAGGTGTATCTCCCAGGGTCAAGGTCAGAGCGCAAGGGAAGTTTTATGCAGGATTGATTTTGGAGGCTGTATTACCCTGTTCCTTATGGTCAGTTTCATTCTTGCGTATTCGTTTCAGTTGTGCAACTTATTTCGTGGTTAGATTGGATCATCCCTTACATGGCTCAGCACGAAATTCAACGAGGATCTTCCCGTGCGTCATTTCCCCTATTCCCTTCCTGTTTCCTCATCCCGACATCGTCCTCAGTGGACAGACACCCAAGTTATCGTTCCTCTGGCTCTATCCGTGGTCTTTTTCGTCCTTTTTCTCGTCATCGAATGTGTCCTCGCTCCCGAACCCGTACTCCCTCTGTGTCTCTTGCGCCAAAGAGTTCCTCTCCTGGTAGGACTTAGCAATTACTTCGTATCAATGTGCAACTTTGCTGTCATGTACTTCATCCCGCTGTGGTTCCAGACGGTACCTTTAGATAGTGCTTCCATTGCGGGTGCGTGTGCATATCGGAGCAACGTATGGACAGCCGCTCACAAGCGTATCTGCTTTGCCTTGGGTTGAATAGGCTTACATTTACTTCCGGATAGTCTCGCAATGGGTCTCGGGTCGTTGTTCACTGGGTATGTCTGGTAATTTGTCTCTGCATCTTTCCATTTGCTGATTCCGTTCGTTGTGCAACCTAGCTGGCTCATGCAACGCACGGGTAAATACAAAACGATTAATCTTTTCTTTGGTATATTCCCGTTGTGCGGCCTCATCCCCGTCATCTTCATGCGGGAAGACTCGGGGTTCGTGCAGAAGTGGCTTAGTGTCGTGCCAATCGGATTCGGGAACGCAGTAGTGTTCCAGACGGTGTTGAGTAGGTCCCCGCATGATTCGTCGTGTCGAATGATGAATTATTGATTATGCTTGCTGGGACAGTTGCATTGCAGGCCCACTTGTCAGGTGCGTTTTATATACAGCAGAGCCATGGGATGGGATAGAACATTGATATCTGCATGGCTTTGTAGAATCCCAGATGGCATATGGAACGGCGTTCGGACAGCTCTTTAGGGGACTCGGTCAGTCCCTTTCTCTTCTGATGAGACACAGAAATTGTTTGCTACAGGACCCGTCTAACACGATCATACTCACAGGACAAACGTCCGGCGTTGCCATTGCATCTGCTGTGTTCCAATCCCGCCTCGATACCGAACTCCATCAACGTATTCATGTCCCTGGTGCTGAGAAGGTGCGAAATCGTCTTTGATTTCTAATATCGGTGTGTGCGCATTGACTAACAAATACCCCTCTCACCTTCTGGGTTACAACAAAACAAAACACCCACTTGGCAACACCACGACAATGATCGCCGGGAATGAAATCCAAAGATCATTGCCGACATCCGCCATTCGTTGAGCCTCGTAACCACCCTCCCTGACCCACTCCAGCGTGATGCGCGTGATGCATATGCTGCAAGTCTACAAACCGTCTTCATCGTCGCGGCCTGTTCGACATTGATGGCGTATCTCGTCCGATTGCCCGTATGTTCCTTTAGTTTTCGTCCCATCGAGTTTTCGTGCTCCCTTGTCCCCGATCTAACTTTGGCTTTGGCACAGATCCCAGAAAAGGAGATGGAGGAGTGCGAGCATGGAGAGACTGTGTCCGATTCTGAAACAGACGTTGAACCGGGCGTCTGCGATGGGCGTGCGATACAATGAGGTCTGTTGGTTTCGCCAGCGCTGGCGGTGCAATAGCGTTTTTGCGAGCGATCCTCCCCATCATATTGGAGAAATCGGAGCTGGAAGGGAGTGCTTACTGAGAAATCCGTCGACACTGAATCCTGCAGGATATTATGGCGACCCCGCAGTACGCTCCGAGGCTGGCTCCGCATGCTTTGCGTTCATGATCATTTGTATATTGGGATACGTAGGGGGGCTGTCACATATAAATGGAACTCATGAGACATGACCATCTGTCGAGTTTGTGCATTTGATGAAATGAAGTGGAGGACGAGTTGCGTTTTCATCAGGTCGACGATGCAAGCAATCACTTGCAGGTGGGAGACAGACTGGTGTAGAGATTATCTAGTGACATAAGTGTCGTAAATATCTGAGCGACGGGGAGGAAGACACGGAGGTGTCGAAGCCATCGCGAACCATCAACGTGAGCCATATGATCTCAGATGATCGAATTCTATGATGTGCATATACCATGGTCCATGGCCCATGGAGGCGAGTGGAGCGGGTTGTAATGAGCAATGGGATGCATTCCCACACCATTTTTCCCACGCTGATAAGAGATAGTAAGAGTACATTTCACTAGAGTGTTATACGTGTGCGTGTTGGAAAGCAAAATGACAAGCCATATCGATAGCAACAAAGTTCATGGTATACAATTATTGGTTTTTTCTTTTCCTTCTTTTTTTTTCCCTAGTGTTTTGGTAATTTCATGAGTCCGCATAGTGCCATGTGCATGCATATATTCATGGAGCACCAAACTCCCCCCCTCAGAGGTGTCAATGAGCCCGGTCAACGTCCAGTAGGTCGTGGGAGATATCATAGGCCCTGAAGGACGTGAGTGGCCATCGTTGCTGACATGACGCGCATACATGAATCCAAGCAGGAGCCCGCCAGCGGGCATGCGTTGTTGTCACGTCGTCATCTAAAGCATGAACCCGACCATTTCGACGAACTCCCCAGGTTCGCCCATGGATCTGCCCTCCCGCTTGGCTCTCCGTGCAGCCTTGAAATCTGCGCCCCCGAGCCGCGACCCCGCGGTCATTTTCTGACGGGGGCGGATGAGCCCTGCGTCAACATCGTCGTCATTGTTGCGCGGCGCACTGGAAGCGAGGTGCGTAGGGAGGGGCGGGACGGGCGGCAACGGGCCTGTCTGGAACACGTGCTTCGACTTGCGCGGACGGGGTGGGGTGTGTTGTACGCGTGCAGCAGCAAAGGTGACTGTATGCGTGCTCTCGTCCGAGTTGATCGAGAACGTGATCGAGCGGGAATCGTCTCCTGCTACTGCCACCGGGCGGCTACGCGAACGCACAAAGGAGCGTGTACGTGCGCGGGGAGTCGCGGGGTGCCGGAAAGAAGTAGAGGTGGACGGCGTGGACGGCGTGGGGGTGCGCGGGGTGGTGGCGAAGACAGCGGTGGCAGGGACTTCGTTTCCGAGTTTGCGGCGGAGGCGCTCGAGCTTTACACGGCGCTCAGAGGAAGTCTCCGAGGGGAAGGTAGTGGTGGATGTGGTGGACGGCGCGTTGGACAGCACGGAGAGCACGGAGGTCCGGTGAGACGGCGGGGGCCGGTGGTACACGGGGGTCGTCGTGGATGGGAGTGAGTCAACGGAGGGGTTGGAGAGCTTGAGCAACGGGGGCAGGTGAGTCGGCTTCCGCTTGCGCCAGGCAGACTCGGAGTCGGCTGCATGGGGGAATGTGGCTGTGCGGGTGCGGGTGAGCGCGATCGTAGAAGGAACCGCTTCAAAAGCTGATCTGAGCCTAGGCGAGGGAAGAGGGAGAAATAACGTACAGGGAACGTCGTCTAGTACACGGGGAACGTCGCCAAGGACTTTCGTGAGTTTTCTAGATGAGCGAACGAGGGCAGAACGCTCACGAGACGAGAGCATGTTGGCTGTGGGGGGGAGGGCCATGATGGTACCAGACCGATGGGAGTTGCTCCCATCTTGCCTCGAGTTTAAAAGAGGGGGAGACTGTGCGGGGGAATCTGATGGATAACTAAAGTGGATATACAAAGGCAAGTCCATTATTGTACTTTAACACAATAAGCCGTTGCTTCGTCACAAACGAACGCCCATATCAGGAATCCTCATGTCCATACGCTGGTCGCTTCTCCCGTCCCTCGTCTCGACCCCTCGCTCGTCACACACAGCCGCTGTCACGCACGCTGGCCGTCTTCTCGTCTACTCCGGCGAGCTCCGGCCCCGCATCCCCGTCGACGCCGCCCTCCACGTGCTCAACCTCCGTGGTCCCACGCCCCCCGCTCCATGGCGCGCCCTCGGCCCCTCCCCCGCCCTCTCTGCCGCCCCGGAGCCCCGCGTGGGCGCAACCACCGTTTATGACCCTCACTCCGACAGTCTTTATGTCTGGGGCGGCCGCGGTGGTGTCGACATGGCCCCACTCGGCCCCTTCCAAGCCGGCGTCTGGAAGGCCCCGCTCGATGGCCTCGATTCCGCCGACTCGATCCTCTGGGAACGTCTCCCCGCCGTCAACGACGACGACTCGGAAGCAGCTCCCGCCTCGAGGAGCTTCCACACCTCTGTCCTCGTAGAAGTGCGTCTTCAGTGCTTGACTTATCACGGGCGTTCATCTGCTTCCCAGGGCAAAATGTATGTCCACGCAGGATGCCCCGCCTCGGGCCGACTTGCCTCTTTGCACGCCTACGACCTCGCCACGCATACCTGGCACAAGCTCGCAGATGCCCCCGACCAGCCCCGCGGCGGCACCGCTCTTGCCGCCGTCTCCCTCCCCTCCAACCCTGCACCCATCCTCATCCGCTTTGGAGGTCCGTCTCGATCCGTTCGTCGAACCCCGCACACCTCACCTCCCAAATATAGGTTTCGCGGGCGTCCAGCTTCCCCAGGTCCCACACGGCACCCCGCCCCCGCTCGACATCTACACCCCGAGCACCAATACGTGGTCGACCGTCTACCCCGCCCCGGATCCAGATCATAGCTTCCCGGGTCCCCGCTCCGTGCACGGTCTTATCCCGTTCTCCGCGGGTACGCGCAGTGACACATCCGCCTCCGCTCCCGTCCCGGTGGCCCTCCTCCACCATGGCGAAAGCGCTGCCTCGACCCTCGGCCACGCAGGCGCAGGTGGGTTTTGGGACGACGCGTGGCTCCTCCTCGCTGCCAACCCATCGACCTGGCAGTGGAAGAAACTTCGTGTCAAGGGTATGTCATGCGCTCGCGTTTCTATACAATAATTATGATAAACTTTCTGCCGGGTGAAACACAGGCGGCGCAGCGCCCGAACCCCGGGGCTGGTTCTCCTCTGTGGCTGATGTAAGTGGAGGCAAGACCCGCGTGGTCCTGACGGGCGGACTGCTTTCGTCCAACGAACGCAGCGATCAGGTGTGGATCGGAGATGTTGACGTCTAGGTGGCTGACTTGTCGTCAAGAAATGTGTCGTCATACTGGAGACGTCGTGATGCTGCTCTGACTCTTGTTCTGTTGTAAAAGTATTCTTGGTGACTGATTTCTTTGTGGAGTGCCATGCGTGCCATGTCGTTTTTGTCTACGAAATGTTGTTGTCTTTTTCTTTGTTTTGTCTCCATAATCAAGTGAACGAGATCGACAACATTTCATCGGCGCCGCGAACGTCTGAGCGTCCCAGGAGGTGGGTCTCAGCCGAACGCGGGCAACATCAATCAACGTGGTTGACCGCAAACAACGCGCATGGTCGATCAATCGATCGATCGATGATGATATAAAGGTCCAAAAAGCCTACCAAGTTATCCCCGAATGGCCTGCATGACCATTGACATGACCATCATTCCGAGTACTGACTTTTTCTTCTTTGTCTCTGCGCTTGAATAAACTTCTGGGCATCTCGAGACAATGAGGAGGTCCCTCGCCGAGTCGCATCCTCAACCAGGCCTCATCAGGCCTCCTGATTGATCGAGGGGCTGACAAACACAAAGAATGCTACAACATCGACTTGACCTTGAAGGTATGTATGTAGTGCAAACAGTCAAGTCTTACGGACGCAGGCTTCACGTTCCACCCCGACGTCCACACTTACATATGTGGCTAGGCCCCCAGTGAATTCGTCCGACTCAACACTGTTCGTCCAGTTGCGACCGCTGCGGCGCCACGATCGACGAAAACTTCGTGTCAAAGTGGCCAACAAGACCCATGCCGCCGCCTCCTTCAGCGCCTTTCGTGAGGAACGTCCGGAGATCGACGATCAGTCGGCAGGCGATCAGCGCCTGCAGCGATGCGGGATAAGTATTCACCACCTCCAGATAGGTCATCTGCGTTGCATTGCGGCGTGAGTACACCATTGTTTTTTTTTTTTCGCATTAATGGGAACAGGCGAGAAGGGCATGTTAGTACGTACCCCGATGTGTCGACCGATATAGGTAGTGAGGCCGAACGCGAACAAGATGCTAGCAGGACGAACAAGCCCAAACAATCAAAAAAGTGATCAGAAACCCGAACGCAGACCATCAACCCGAACAAGTTTGGCGTACCTCAAAAAGTAGCTTATAGTGCTGATTGCGAGCCTGTCTGCGAGAAATAATCTCTTCCAATTAGAGTGATGGACCGACATTCGGCAGCGGATGGCTTGGAAGAGCATCGCTACACAGAGCGTCCCGTCGAACAAGACACCAGGCAGCCAGAAGAAATAGTGGTGAAAAGGCGGGTTGCCCACGGTTGCGCAGGCGTACAACCCTGGTCTGACCTCGTTCGTGACTACAGTGTTTCAAATAAAAAGTAATCCCCACGGGGTCGCGAATGAGCGTAGGTGGACGAAACAATGGACGGTCCGCATGGGAGGGACGCACCTTTGGAATATGCATCCATGTAACCTAGGAGACACGCCATGGCTACGATCTCACACACGTAAGCAAACGTCAAGAGGGTAGGGACGATCTTCGAAACTGTGAACAAGACATATAGCCGAGCTTGAAGCATCACTCAAAGATGGATGGGAGTTAGCGATCAACGCGGAAGGGCGCAACGGACGTTAGACATACGCTGAATCAGAAAAAATATCACAAGCATGAACCACACTTCGGCGACAAGGTAATTGCCTTGGAATGATGTAAGATATGGAGATGGAAACACGTCTGAGAAATACTGACAGCTGGAGAGACGTCGATCATTTCAAAGCATTTGATGAATTTCGTTTTCGCTCCATCGCAAGAGAGAACCTACAACTGCCATTGTCGTCGGTCATCCAGAAGGATAGTCCAAGGGAAAATTCAAAGGGCCACGTACTTGCGGACTCTGATTTCCTCCAACGGAAGCTATAGAAGCGAGATAAGCAAGCGTCTTAGACTCCAGTTAAATCTTCCTCTACCGATTGCGTTCAAGCTAACTTGAAACACGTGGCAATTAATGGCAGGGACGAAATGAAGATCTCTCGTGAACTCACACAGCGATGACATCAACAATGTACCGGATCTAGAGTACCCGTTTCCCTTAATATTGATAAAAACTCAAGGACGAGTCCATACCAACAGATAACTGACGCTTCCAAACGAAAACGGGGCACTCTACAGAAAATGACGTCGGCGGGGCATCAACGCGTTAAAAAATACCCGGATGCATTACCCAGACGTAGTTGACCTAGTTGTTGCGTGAACATCATGCAGGAAAAGTCAACATGACGCGCAATCCTCACCTCTTGAGCGAATGTAATGACTTTCGTGTACCAGCAATCAACGATCATTTAATGTCAGGACTCATGCGGAGACTCGAACTTGGGATAGACTGTACTTACCGTGATCGTACAAAATGATAGAAGCGACAGCGGCTGTATTGTATAGAACCCAAACGCCTCGTCGATTGCCACGCCCAGGATGCAGAGAGACGACTAACCCTGACATAAATGGGCCACGTTCAAGTTACCGGCTTGGAAAATACCGGCTGGCATCTGGGAGACGACCGACGCAGCCATGTTGGTGCATGTAAAGAGGAAAAGAGTGAGCGAGGGAAAAAGTGCCAGATGTCATACATCCTGCCAGCGAAATCTGCTCAAGATTCTTACGCCTCGGCTGCCAGCTGCCAGTGGGAGGAGAAGCTTGCTTACATAATAGTACTCGGTCACTCTCAAAACTACACACCCTACTCAACGCTATTTCATCTTGGCGCAAAAATCGTGTATAAAGTATTTATAGGTGTTACGAAGTTGAACGAGATTATTTGCTCCATGATGTGACAAGCGTGCCGGCAGGATCGAATTTTGAACGTCCACTTGTGTGCGTCGCTTCAGGTTGGTAACCGCCAAGCGGGACTTGAAGATTTGAGCCCGGCTGTCCCTTTCCGCGTCTGTCCAGCAGAGTAAGTATAGGACGGGGTGACACGGTAAACACGAGTACAGCGAGCACACGGCCGGTCTGTTGTGTAACAAAGTGAGCCAGAGAGTAGAACTTTTCTTGAAGCTCACTTTGTTAACGCAGCAATGATCATCAGTCGCCTCCGCAGACGACGGCGGACAGCTTGACCGCGCCGGAAAGGCCGGCTTCCAGTCTTTCTGGATTGCGTGACTGACCACGTATATGATCAACGATAGTAAGTAGTATGCGTGTGTCAGTAGCCTCTACAGATCCAGTTGCAGCAAACGCACTGCCAACCTTATTGTCTTCCGCACTCACATAGGCCTCACCTCCAATCAAAGCTTTCGAATGTGAGTGGAAAAGGTCCTTTACGGTACT
>JBBPLL010000290.1:0-36339 GCA_038089755.1 Leccinellum rugosiceps | reverse complement strand
CAATAAGGAAAGGTACAAAAGGTGTAAAGATGACTAACCTGATTGCGGCCGTATCATCAGTGAAACCGTCACCCTTTGCACCAAAGTCTTTAACGTTGCGAAAAACCTGATATGAACCGGGATCGGAGTTGAATGGAGACGTTCCCTGGTGCTGGATTGTTTCGAGCCAATACGGATCAGCTGACGAGGCAGTGCCGCTACCAAGTGGAGTCAAGCAAGATGAACCGAGACCAAAAGCCATTCGAGAGGCATTCAAGAGTATAGTAAGGAGTAACACAGAACTTGACCACATGGATGAAGGGGAAGGAGAGGATATAGCATGCAAATGTGGAGTGTATTCACAAGGAGACGGGAAGACAGAAGCCCTTATATACAGATCCAGAGTTTCGCCAGCCTGGTGCAACGATTCCAGTCGACGAAAGGGGTGCGAGAAGGAAGCTTTCCAAACACAAAGTAGAGTTCTACATGAAGACAACTCGAGATCGGTAATAAGTTAGTGCCGTGACCAACAGGAGACAGGTTACATACGCATATGGTCCCGAAGAAATTGAACATGTTCCGTCGGTGTGCATGTCGGAAACACATTTCCTGGGGCATTCTAATTGAGCACGCTCGGTGGTCCGAAGGAATAGAAGAGCAACGAAATTCAAATTGAAAACATGTGGGCTGAAAGTTGTACATGGGGCTGGGTCGTAGCGAAAACGCCAAGACTATCCTTTTGGTTCGAACCAAAGGTGGGAGAGAACTTGGGTCGAATGGTTATCATATTTGAACGGGTCTAGTATGCCGTGCGACTATCCAAAGATGTGATGGCAAAAGCTGTTCTAGGGTATCAGCCGATATGTCGGGAGGACTACATAACCAGGATGTCCAAAACCGTCAAGTACTTGTATTGAGTTGAGTGGGTAGTTCCGATACACGCTAATGCGGCTGAGGTCTAGAGAAAGCGGCAATGGTGATGCAAGGATTCGGAACTCACTCAGCTGAGTCGTTGGGGACACTCCTTCACCATATGGAGCAGAGACCCCACCTAGTTTTATGAAACCCAACTTGCAGGCACCAGCACGCAAGCACACGGCATATGAATATGGAAATACCAATTATGTTGAGGCCTTGAGGACTATCAATCTCGTGTTACCATGTCCTAGAAATCTCAGAGAGTCAAGCCGGGTTTCTGAAAATGTTTAAGTAACACATTCGGTGCGCTGAGCCAACACGAGGTTGCATAGCGCGATAAGCGAGAGGATGAGAATAGATGAAACGGGGGTCTCAATCATTACACGGGGTGGAGACAGGCCCAGGGCCGTGAAGTGAAGAGTTGCCCGAGCCTTGTAAATGCACGTAAACAACGTGTACCTCGTCCGAGTCACGGGACCAATTCTCATTGAACATTAAGTTACATACTATAATGCAAGCTTCCTCCCTGTCTCACTTGTCAAAAATTACAACGTCCTTTGTACGCTAGTACCGTGAGTCAACATGCATCAAATCCAGACGAAAAGAGCGAAGCTCAGGTGCACACAAGCAGGCCAGCTGTTAAATGGATAAATCGAAGGTGAGTGTCCAATGAACGTTTCCATCATCTCCGAGCCCCCAGATGTATCCACAGAATACCCACAGTGTAATATCCGTCCGACAGTTGTGCTTTCTGCTGAAAACGTGGTCATACAATACTGCGAATAGATTATAACTACTGCAAGTAACTCGATACTGGCCTTCCGAGTTGCGAAGCGACAGTCAAAATACGCTGCTCAGTCATCATGATGCGAAATACTCACTCGGTACCGTCAGGAATGCCCGATATCGTAAATTTGCAGAGATGATTCCACCTCGCCATCTTCTAGGGAGTATAGAATCTTAGCCTGACGATTTTCAACCGCGATGTCGTGACTAGGAAGCCGATACAGGTAGGCAAGCATGAAGGTACGATCAGCGAGCTTGGTCAAGCACGGAAGCGTATCTATATTAGCGAGAATAGCACTGAGCTTGGATTGAGACATGTTGAAGACTGAAGTCAAGATGGTAGCGTAAGAATTATCTGAATTATGCCTACATATTAATATTGCTTCCACGCCAAGTTCCAACCCGCCAGTCATCGAGGCATTCAATGTAATCCGTGCTTCCTCCACCGTAGCAGCTGTACATGCCAAAAAAAATCGAGAAAAAATGGCTAAAGCAGGCGTCCTCCCTCCATCGCCCGCTGCGAAACCGCAACTGTCTCATACTCCCAGGATAAACTCAGTCGCACCCGCAATAAACACGCCACTTGTTAGAACGCAGCCCGTCAAGTAGATAGTATTAGGATTATTACGCTACACTCACTACGTTTCCTTTTTGGGTTGCCGCACGGTACGCGGCACTTACAACAAGTTACGCCACTCTTTTTTACCTTTCCTCCAGTCTCGTTCTACATCGACTGGAGGTAAGCTACCCTATTATCTTCGTATACCTACACATTCCTTACATGCCTGTACAGCTTGACTCCGTTTGTACAGAGTCCAACCCCCTGCCTTGCTGATACCATTGGCAGTTGTGGCGCGAGTCCGTTCGGATCTACGACGGTCTTGATGGCACTCTCCTCGCAGATGTTCCAATCCGACTCGACAGTCGACGGATCATTCGCCTGGACGGGCGATGGAAAGCAATCGTTTGCCTTGTCTTACGATGGCAACTTCTCCTGTCTTGATGTATCTTCCAGGACGATAGGTTCTTGCAATGGTCTACTCGCAACGACGACAATCCATGGTGTGTCACACTAGCATGCGACGCCGGATGCACAGCAGTCTCTGCCAAATCATCGGTCTTGTTCTTGAACACTACAACACATCAAAAAAACGGGACCTGTCGTTGACCACCTCCATGTTGACCTACTTGAGGTACATATTTGTACTTGTCACCGTTCGAAACATTCATCATAAAGCACAGGTCGAGTTCCTACTCACAACGCTCGAGACTGGCGATCAATTCATTCCAACTTTCTGCCATGTTGACACTGCGAAAGGCACCCTCACCGGCGCCATCTGTTCATCACGAGGACCAGGTGCAACCGCATTTCCACCCCACCCCAACCAACCTCATGGCTTCCGCCCCTGCAGTACATTCGAAAACACCGGAGATACGCTCAGAGAAGTATGGTGATAGTGCATCACTGTCTCTATTCCTTTGGACTTGGAGCTGTGCAAGAAGAGAAACAGAGAAACTGCTGTCCCTGACCCTTGTCGCCTTGCGAGGAATAGATGCGGGTCAGCTGATGCGGACGCCTCGAATAGGCCATTTTCGACAATGGCAGAAGGTCGCCGTCGACCGGTGAGTGTTCCTTGAGGTAAGTCTACTTCGTCTAAACTATCATCTTAGCGAACGACGAGAAAGGTTGTGAAACAGGTAGGTGTTCAAGGTTGTCCATTGGACCCGCAGATGTCACCCTTTATCTTTTCTTTCAGAAGAAGAAATAGAAAGTCAAACCTTGTGCAGATGGAGAACGAGACCGTGGCGCCAACATCAATATTGGAGGTCGTCCTCCGGATCAAGTGCCATCGAGCGACGTAGCTCTTCCTTCAGGTGGTGCCAGCACTGGAAGTCATCTGGATTTGAATCCAACAAGTGAGGTAGGTCATCCGTTTGTGTCGATAACATCACAACAACTCATGTTGTGTAAGGCACCAGAGGCTACGTGATCGTGTTGCTGCTCATCCGGGACGAACGAGGAATGATACTATAGGTATACTATGCGACATATTGTGAACACCTTGTTGCATTAACTCGGGCGCTGTAGGGGATGAACTACATCATGGGCGAATGGACTCGTGACGAGCGGGTGTCCGTGATCACTAACGTTCTCAACTCGTTTCTGCTTTGAAATGTTACTCTGCGCACCTGCGGCGAATCGAATGAGTCCTGGAGGGCACAATCGAGGATGGCCCGGTCTTCGCTAACCAGCCTGGTATCGAGGAAGTCCTCGCTGTGCGGTGATCTTTGGGGGGTGGCAGCGGTGATTGTCTGCGCACCCTTGCATTATAAGTGCGCTGTGGGTCACAGCGAATGGAATGGTGCGCGGGTGACTGAGCCTGCGCCTGCAGCATTTCCGTGTGTGGACTCCTGCGAGTGGAGAGGCTTGGTCTGCGGTGCCTGGCCTTCCTCTCCCTCTTGTCCCGTTCGTTTTCATTTGTATCATTTCGGTCCTCGTCCTTGTCCTTATGATGGAACGCACTAGGCAGTGCATGTGTCTTTTGCTCGCCGCGGTCACATTGACGCTCAGGCTCAGACTCTTGTCTTTGTCGAGAGGGGCGGAGACACGAGTGGAGGTGGCGAAGAGACATGCGATGCATTGTCGTTCCAACCGTTTCCATTGCCGCTGTGCCACCTTTATTCATCTCAGTTGCACTAGCTCTCTCCACCGTGTAATTCCAATTTAACTCCGTTATCGCTCCGTCAACGTGGCGTGGATGGAGTGTGTTAGTGAGGAAACCTCATCACACCAGACAAAACCTTCACGCGCACCTACACCTACTCATAGTCTACCACTGCAGGTCCGAATTGCTTCTAGTGCGTCGTGGACGTGTCAAACGTCGACCACGCCTTCTTGATCTCGGTCAAGAGCGGTTGCCAGTGGCCCAAGGCATCCCCCAGCTGTGAAAACATATGCTCGGACTCGAGGTCCCAGAGAGATTGGAAGCGGAGCCGTTTGGCGATGTACTCTCTCAGCTGCTGTACCTCGCTTTCGATCAGCACGAAAGGACATGCCAACCCTTCATCGCTAAAGCGAGTTACATAGCCGTTGCATATCACATGTCGGCGAGAAAAAAAGTGTAGAAGACACGGGGCTCACGAGCGACGTACGTCGTATACGTCATTTCCGACGAGTCAGTCACATTCTCAAACTAATTTTGCACCGTATTATCGCCATCGTCCATCCGATCAAACTCAGCACACCAGACCTGTATGATGTGCGCCAGATGCTGCAATAACACAGCACGCCCTCGATCCGCTTGTCTAATTCCACCATCAAGTGCTCCAGATTAGTGAAAATTTCGATCAATCGATCCGAGGGTCATCCGAGTCGATTTGTCGACGACACAGACATGATCAAGAAAAAAGAATCAAGTTTCGCTCACCGCAGCCTGTATCTTGTTCAACAGCTCTGAAAACGCCTCGTGCGTGTACGCACACGTCGACAATGGCATGTCTTCCTTGATTATGACGGTACCACCTTCCGAGTCGGCAGTGAGCCGAGCTGCCTTGTCCTCGAACTCGTCGAAAATAGCCTCAGAGGAGCTCATCTGGGTACGCGTTAGTCTCCCAGATGCAACCCATTAGGTAATTCCATTCCAGGGATGGTAGGATGAGGTAGTAGTCGCCCAACTCACCCTAGTGATATCATTAAGTCTCGACCGAGGTCGCTTCAAGTTCGCGTTCTATCAACTGCCAATAAGTGTGCGACTCTTACGACCAAGACTCCCACGGCCCCAACATCTACATTACTAGGAGCGCATCCTTGAGGATACTACAGAATTCGGTTCCGAAGACCTGACGGACGGAACGGTGCCAATTTTATCCGTAGTACAGTATCGTGAGTTTCAACACTATTGGCAGGCCCTGGTGGTTACACATTGATCACGGTTTATATATACAATGTAAGTCCAGATCAATTCGTTACTTCAAGTGCTAGGTTCATTGGTCCAACAATCGGTCTTGCCTTTGACTCACTGATTGTTCTGAATCGAAGCCGTGCTTAATAACACCGCCACTCCAGATGAACCGTCAGTCAAACAATGTCCTGTAAAAACGGTAAAGAAAACCTCTGGAAAACCACTCAAGAAGGTTGCAAGCGATTTGGGAGAAATCGGCGCCCCAGCTTGCATCTCATTACAGAGAGTCCAAGTCATAAAGACGTTGCAAACAACGATACTCCAAAGGACTCAGACGAGTCGGTATCAAGCGGTCCAAGGCTGCCGAAGTTGAATTCTGAGGGTCATAGAGGTGTGCATATGGTCGAACAGTACTGATCTTATTTGAAGCTCGGGACCATTGGTTACGGAGTACAACTCGGTGAATCTAAGAAAACTGTACTCGAGGAAAGACGTACAGAACGTTTACCGAAACAGTGGTACCACTCTGCCTGCTCCATAAATATAACGGAACGCTAGAAAAACAGAAAAAAAAGAACGAAATTGTGGTCGCTTGCCGAGGATGCTATTACAAGGCCCATCTCACGATATTGTTCCTTCTGTCCTCTTCGTTCGCGAAAGCCTGATAGCGACGACTGACGCGACTCCACTGCACATTCCCCACGATCATGTCGATCACACCTTCCACATATGAGATGAGGTATGCGTCTATTTCTGGGTTAAAAGATGGTAGATCGCGCACGCAAGCATGAAAACGTTCCATGGCTGCTTCGACCAGTTTACCGGAGTAATCGAGAGCCCCCTGCATATCCAGATGGGAAGTCTCTATATCCCTCTGGATGACTGTCAAGATGTTTGCAAATGCCTTGTCGAAGACGTATTCCTTGCTGAAGGAGTGAATGTCCTATAAAGACATGGGTTAACTTCTCAAAAAGTGTGAGCATAGTAGGAAGAGCTTCCCCTCACGTTTGTAATAGTCAGTACATCTGCTATAGCATTTGTCATCTCATCTATCACTGGGTGGGCCAAGACGTCTTCGGGAATATACAAGCAACGGTTGGACCGAGTCATAGTGAAACATGGAAAGGCGGCACTTGTTCGACGCCTCATCTTCAGGTGCCCTTGAACATCGCCGATCGCGTTCTCGTTCAGATATGCTTCTCTACCATGCGCTTCTTGAATCGCATACAACAACCACGTCTCATTTTCACGAACGAATCGAGGCCAATGATATGGACCCAAGGCTGTTTTCATGCTGGGCATTAACTCACTATATTTGAGATAGTTTCGGTGAGACGGATTGCGAAATGAATGGGTCGACCAACTTTAGTATCACTCCCATCAGAGGGTGCTGTAGGGTTTTTCCATCCCGAAGCGAATCCAACCACAAATGTGCAAGAGCCGGCGCTTCTTCCTTTGGACAGCGGTCCCTGTGCAAATATTGTCTGAGTTCATGGTGAGAGAAACAATAGAACGATACATACATCAGATCATCCAGCAAGAACCCTGCCCCGTTCCAATTAACGACTCCCATCAACCATTCGTAGGAAGTTTTTGGCCACAGCATGGCAACAAACAGAGGCGCGTCACATTTCGCCGTTATCTGATGACAGGAATCAGCGCGGATAGATCGACGGATATAATCATGAGTCATTCACCGTCGCACAGTCTCCAGAAAGGGAGTTCTGTACCCATGCATGGAATGATTCTTCAGCTTCCTGGAAGTTGGAATTGACTTCCGGCCCTGGCTTCTTGGGGAGAATCGAGAGCAGGTCAGGAAGACGATATGTCTGTGTTGACATT
Organism: Leccinellum rugosiceps; assembly: GCA_038089755.1. NCBI lineage: Eukaryota > Fungi > Basidiomycota > Agaricomycetes > Boletales > Boletaceae > Leccinellum > Leccinellum rugosiceps. The sequence continues at coordinate 28,912 of JBBPLL010000290.1, read as the reverse complement.
AGATGGAAATGGGCGGCAGAGTGAGCTTACATTGACGATCCGAGGCTACGCACAATATATACCTCAAACCTGGCGGTTTTTTGGTGGCATGATGGCATCACTAACTGAAACGAATGTGTCGCAAGTGGTAATCTTTACTCAAAATTTAGGGGTCCTCACCTGGATTAGGCAGTCGCATGAAGGTCGCACTGCGGCCACTTCAGATTCAAGTTATACGTAGCAATGGGCGCGGCGACTTCGACTCGCCACACACGATCCACTAAAGTTGAACGCCTATCAACGGGCAAGATATACCGTGACTACTTACGTACCACAACAGATGCATCGTGAATCAATAATAAGATCTAGGCACTCTCAGCCTGCTAGCTGCCAACTTGGCTGCCGTGATACCGTGACAAACGGGCCTAGAGCACTTCAGCGTTTCGTGCCGTCAGCGAGCTGATTTTAATCGGTGGGTCCCGGTCAGACCCGTTGCTCTCAAAAGGTCTGTCATGCGTTGATTCTCCGTCTCTCCGTGTTGGGTTGCAATATTGTTTTCCAGATGAGTTCGATCCACTGAACAACCTTACAGCAACGAAGCGCATCCGCATCGGTAAGACTGTCAGGATGTTCCTCTTTTGTTTCTTCTTTTTTTTTCACCACTATACCACAAATTTCGCCGAACGAGCAGTTCTTGCCCACAAATGGTGAATCTGGAGATATACGTATTTACCCTCAAAATTGTATCCCTGTCCCTGTCACGTTTAAATACGGTGAACTCGGCGACTGACAATCGCTGTAACTGACAGTGTTATCGCCCCTCACGCAATGTCTCACTGGACGACCACAGCTACCTTAGTTAGTATTGGATGTGGTCTTACTCTGTTTTACATCGCTCGACGAGTTCTCGCTACTCCAAAGTCTTACCCGTTTCCCCCTGGACCTCCAGGGTTACCGTGGATTGGTAACGTCTTTGGGATTGATCCAAATGCTCCATGGGTGACGTACGCCGAGTGGGCCAAAACATATGGTACTAGGTTACTACATAATCAATCTTGGCCACACGCTCACACTTACATTGTCCTAGGCGACATAGTCTATTCGCGACTGTTTGGAAAGGATATAATCATCATCAATTCAGAGAAGGTCGCAAAAGAGCTCCTCGAGAAACGATCCACAAACTATTCAGATCGACCTTGCTTTGGTGTCGAAAAAATGTTAGTCCCTCCTTTTTTGTCATAATGCTGAATTCAACTCAGTGGTCTAGTTTTGGACTGGAATTCAATTCCGTTCTTATGCCCTATGGAGATCGATGGCGCTTGCATAGGCTGCTTCTCCACCAAACATTCCGACACGACGCTACTCCCAGATTCTTACCAATGCAACACCGCAAGGCGTGTCATTTCCTTCGGCAGTTGCTTGGTACTCCCGAAGAACTGGACGATCACGTATTCGAGTAAGTATATCGAGTGAAAATCATGATTTCTTCGAAAGACCCAATTCAACCTTTCATCAAGATACTCAATATCGACCATCCTCATCAGCACCTATGACTATGATCCAGCATCTAAAAAGGACGAACTCTTCGATCTCGTTGCAAACTTCAATTCCGCGATTATGACTGTAATGCGTCCTGACTATGCGATCACAATTGGCGCATTTCCATTTTGTGAGTTAATTATTGTTCTCTTTCGTATTCAATGTGATTGGCTTTTCCGTAGTATGCCATCTTCCGTCATGGTTTTTTGGGTTATCGTTTAAGAATACCTTGAAGGCTGCGCGCGACTTTGTGAAGGAATGCCTTGAACGCCCATTCGAGTACTCTCTTCAAAAAATGGTGAGGTCAATTTTTAATTCTGTGTTTTATCATGCTCATTGAAAGTTGATCTTGCAAGTCGACCTGTGGTGTCTCACCGGCGATGGTGCATGATGGAATGCAATATATAGAAACGAAAGGGATTACATCTGAAGAATATTCGCTACGTGCGCTCAAGGATGCAGCCGGGTCAGCGTTTTTAGGTGCGCAACTCGTATTCTTCGATCGTCAGATCTTGATTAGCTCATTCACCTCGCACGATCTGGAAGCCGGATCCGAGACTGTGCGTGTCAACAATATTGTCAGGATATTACTACTAATTCTTAATGATCCTGGGATCAGACCACTGGAACTCTGATGACATTCTTCCTGATGATGATGATGAACCCGAAAGTACAGGAAAAGGCGCAAGCACAAATCGACGCAGTTGTGGGCAACAGCAGGTTACCTGCGTTAGAGGATCGTCCTTTGATACCCTTCGTGGACGCCATTCTTCGGGAGATCTTCAGATGTAACCCTATGGCTCCTGTGTGTGCGTATGATTCCGTCCCTCAGTAATTTATGCTTCTGAACCATGCAGTACTGCCTCATGCTACTGTGAATGATGATGTATACGAAGGATTCCACATCCCACAGGGTCAGTAAATTAACTTCTCTTACTGATTCACTAAACATTCATCAACGGGATTTTCAGGTGCAATCATCATAGCGAACGTATGGTTAGTGTGGTCCCTACATTGGAAATATCATGTCTCGACGCCATGTTTTCCTAGGTCTATGGCTCATGACGAATCCAGATACCCCAACTCGCATGCCTTCATCCCCGATCGATTCCTCAATGATGACGGTTCGCTTAAAGCAAACGATGTTGACCACATCGCGTTTGGATTCGGTCGACGTGTTTGCGTTGGAAGATACTTTGCAGACACGTCTGTGTGGTCGATGATGACCAAGGTGCTGGCCGTGTTCAAGATACTGAAACCATTGGACGAGAAGGGGGTAGAAATATCTGTCGAGCCGAAATTTACAAATGGGATCACCGTGTGAGTGATTACCACATGGAATCCTTCGTTTATCATGGTCGGTGGTGCTAATTCTCCGCACAGACACCCTCTCCCCTTCAAGTGCAGGGTCGTGCCCAGGTTTCCGGATATAGATGCTAGGAAATTGGAAGAGCTGATCTGCGCCAGTACTGTTTGACGAAATCCTGTTCTCTTTTTTTTTTGGCTCAAAGCCTGAGCTGTTTTATGCCTTTTTTCCCCCTTGCTTATGCAGATACAAATTCGACGTATCATAATAAGTTGTGTGCACGATGTCGTAAAAATGGTTCCGATTCGGATTCCTACTGCGGAAGCTGTGCGAATCTGAGAATCAAATTTATACTGCCCCCGGCGCAAATATCTGACACCGGGATCATACTCACTCGTACTGTACGAACAGATTACTTTCGGGCTTGCAAAATAGCATGTGGTCGTTCTACTTATTCCATTTGAGATCCCATCCTTCCATGTTTGACGATCATCAGGCCCGCCGTCGCGGCCCCGCTCAGCCTAATTCGGTCGTCGGTGGGTACTCTCCGAGTCGTTCCATAGAACATGCACAATAGATACCGTACGTCGTTCAACGAATAACATTTTGACCCGTTACAGCGCTGTCCGGACTCTGGTATCGGTCGGAAGGACTGTTAGTCAGACGATGTGCGCCTGTTACTGTCGGTGGGGCTTCCAGTGATCTCGCGCCGGGTGTTTTGTTTTAGGACTCGACGCTAGCACTCAGTCCACCTGCGGCCACAGCGGCTTACTCAAGTACTCAGCGCTCACACTGGCATGCAAATGACAGAATGTCAGTTACAAAAGAGTGAATCCGGCGAAACCAGTTCCTGTGGCCGATGCCACTGTACATAAATCGCTCGAACATACTCACGGCATGTCGTATACCCATCCTCTAGCGAGAGCTCCTGAATTCCCGGTGTGAAATTCAGCGTGATGGCCGTTCCAAACGCCAGTGTTTCGCGCTTCGACAGGTTCCCTTTCCCCATATGCTGGCAGGTGACTTGGATATACATGATACAGTAATCACCAACCTTCGCTAGTGTTACCGTGAGGTGAGGTCGGGATGAGGTCGAGGTACGAACGGAGTTTTACCTGAAGAAACTAATGTAGGCCCGGGTTAAGTGCGCAATCACACGAAAATGGGTACGAGGTACCACTGGGGTGGTCAACGGAACCAGACTACTTGTCAAACACTCTGGGAACTTAGATGGCTCCAGGACAAGTTGAAACCCAAATTTACCAAATAATATGGTATCCGCGCCAGTATCGACCGTGATAACGGTTGCGACGATTTGTTTGAACAGCAGTACCTTGACTGGGACATTAGCCCTGATGCGATAAATGCACACCCACTCTGTTAAATGCTGATTATCAGGCGGTATCACTATCAGCATACAGCGCCGCACTTCGTTCGATAACACAAGTTACAACTCGCGTCTCTCACGCCATGGAGGGTTCCACAGAAAACTCGGGAGTCACCTTGCTCTTATCGATAAGCATTGTAACAGGCAGGGGCTTATCCATCAGCAGGGAACTAAGAGATTTGTAACTGAGAAATGCTGAGTGCATATCCAAAGGAGTGGCGAAGGCTCAGGCCAGCGTCTCGAAAGGAAACTTGTAGTCATGCTGAGAAAAGAGCCCGTCGATAACTTTTGTCGAGAAAGTCGAAGGCAAACCGGTATCGTAAAGTTTGTCGTGTAACGACTTGTGTTGTTCGTACGTTGTTGCTGAATCCGATGACGCCGTTCAACATGATGCCGTGCGGAAACCGATTCCTGCGGCAGAGGAACTGAGGCAGACCGTAGGCTCATCAGCCGGCGTCGGGCGCTCCGAGTCAGGCTGTCCGAACTTGAGGCTTCGTTGGTGGTGGTAGCCTCGACTCCAGCGTCACGGAACTTGTTGGCTTCGACGGCTCGATGGGCTGCTGCCCAGTGCAGTATGTTGTCCTCTTATTTGCAGCCGTGAACCGTGTTCTACAAATTACCATTCACATCTGAACAACGTGCAACCTTTACAAGGGGGTGGTTGAGTAAAAAGTCATTCGCAAATGCTGATTTTGTCCGATACTCGCGTCACTCATAGAAATAACAGCTAGCGAAACAATTAATCATACAACTAATCTGATTTCCTGACAACCTGATTCTACTGCACATACAAATTCAGAGACGCACATTCAACATACAACCACCAGGAGAGCTTGCAACATAAGCATTACTACTCGTTGTCGCCTATTGCCAGTTTGCCGAGGATTGCTTCCAGCATGGGGTTCCCGCCAAGTTGGGTCACCATAGCATGCACTTGTGCTTCTAGCGAATTCAATACACCGATTGTATATTCGAACGAACGTGTCACTTCATTGAGATACGAGATCGCACCATGTTTCAACATTGGATCCTTGGGCTTCTGCTGTAGCACACCTGCAAACATGAGCAAATTCTGCGGACCTCAAGTCAACTTGAATATAACTCATACTCATTATGTACTTGCTATCAGGCTTTTCTCTGATGCCGTGAATAACTGGGAACGAAAATTTTCCCTCCGAAAGGTCGTCAGCGAACCCTTTATCGTCCCTGTACTGAATAACGGGATATAGAATAAGAGCACAGCTATAACCTTGGAGTTGCGTTGGCCCACCTTATCACTTTGCAAATTCATGTAGTCGTCTCGAATCTGGAACCAGGTTCCTAACAGGTCGACGAGGGAGACATAGTTTCTGATGACATATTCATACAAGTCATGCCTATTTTCGTGATGCTTGACTTACAAGTCGGTATTAGCGGTGGCACACTCCATCATCAATCTCACTGCAATCCGCAGTAGTCCTCCTGTTTCTGAGCAATTTGGGTAAGCAGTCATCCAGCTTCGGTTTGTCGCTGCCGTGTACTTACTATCCTTCACCATCTGTACATACTCCTCCTCGGTCGGACACTGGAGGTGGTCACGCCAAAACAACTCATTCCCCTGACCACGGTGTAGCGCCAACATTTCGTCTAATTAATTTCGCCTCAATAAGAGATTTTGTTGTGGTCAACAAATCAACACACCATTGAGAATTTGAACGAAACGAATACCCGAGTCGGAGGGATTCTCGGCATGAACCAACCGAGCAGTCCGGAGGACCTCTTCGTATGCAAGGAAATAAACGTAGTTTGCCGAGTTGATCGTCTGGGCTATGCCAAAAACCTTATGTGCAACTAACGCAAATGCCTATCGTAAGCAGTCACCATGCTAGTCTGAAATGTCATACCTGGCTTTCCCCGCCTCAACTCCGAACCATCTTCAATGTCGTCCACTCTGTAAGAGAATAAGTAACTGTTGTGTCAACGAAAGAAGAGCTGGAATCACAAGAGGCTCGCGTTGTGCAGGAGTTCAATTACACGGACTATGGCATTCAGCTGAGCCGACGGAACTTGCAGCCAATGGCTAAACGCCTGGATGAGGTGATTGCGGAAACCTTTCCCGGGAGAAGACACAATGTATGTATAGGGTTCAAGTAATACCTAGTAATCCCAAGACATCAGTGTATGCGGTAAAGTAAATATATTGTACAAACTGATTCTTGATCAACAATTGCCATTGATTGAGTGGATTCCATCGACAAGGGCGAGAGAATTTTATTGACGAGCGTGTGATGGGACATGATGGCGATTATTCTCTTGTACAGGCTATGCAAGAATTTCTTGCTGTATAAGAAGATCAGAGAATGTCACCCATTCCTAAATGCGGCGTTGACTTTACATCGTGCATCCATTCCGAAACAAATTATGACGGCCAATATGGACAGAAAGTAGTCTCGAACCGTTATAGAAAATCTGGCTAAACACGGGAAGCAGATAAGTTTCCTATAACCGGAAAATCCTCCTGGAACGGCTCGAGACTAGATAGAAAGACGTCACCGTGATTCTGAAGAGATTTAGTACACCTCTCTATATGGCAAGGCTGGCGAGGGTCGGGCGCCACAGAGACACACATTTTCATATGTACATGCATCGGGTGTGAGATCGCGTAGGTGGTCTCATCTTAGGAACAGATGGACCACTTCACCCCTTCCTGAAGATATCTGTCAGACAAATCAGCGCATTCGCAGCATGACATTCTTAGTCCGGTGAATTTGCAAATTGTGCTTCATATCTGCTCCCCCGGAAAGGGGTTCATAATCCATCATGAATCCATTCCGCTGCTCACGATATCTATTCAACATTTACCTTGCTGGACGTTTGTTAGTTACAAACAAGCGACTCTGGCGAACTTACTTCTTGAGCTTGATATCATTGATCGTTTCAACATGCTTGGGTATATGATTCAGCGTCCTGGCACTTCGGCTCGGTGGTGCATGGTGCCAGTGCGTGGGTATAATTACAACAGCCCACGGGACAAACATGTCCACACATCGTTACAAGTCATTCTCACACATCTCCAATCAATTACAGTCAACTCCCTTATAACCCATACCCCTTCGGAGCCACCTGTCATGTAAACTACAAAAAATGTCTGGAAACATTTGGTGGACAAAATATAGTATGACATCTCAGCTACATTTTCTTCCTATACAACATACCTCATTGGATTGATGGTACAGCTTCTAGAGAGCCAGAAATGGGTATGGGTTATAAGGGAGTTGACTGTAGTCAGTATCGATTATTGCCTGTCTATTGAGACTGAAAATTCACTGAAATCCTGGTATTTTTTTTTCAGCCTGACAGAACGGACGAACTTGTGATATGTTTATTTTATGTTGCTGCTTGGCGTTTCTGTTCAAGTTCGTAGCCATTCTCCATGATTTGTGATGGTGAATTGGAAAACCAGGGACAAAATATTAGAATGAAACTGTACCATTTTTTTTTCTCCTCATATTCGATGAGCATGATGGTCCCTCTTGTCGGGTGTTTGACTCTTCCGTCGTGTATCAATTTACTCATCACATCTTCAGATACAAGAGTCTCGCTCGGATACACAATGTAGGTACCCGTTGATATGAGGCGACTTTTGACAGTGACCTTCTGGTTCCATGCAGTTCACTCCCCTCGGGTCCAGAGCGCGCCACCCCGATTGCCGGGTACATGCGTCTGCGAGGTGTTCCCACCCACCCTCGCAGCTCACGCCCTACCCGACAGCTCGGGCTCCACCATCCACTTCCTCTCGCACCACTGCCTCCATCTCCTCTCAGCGCGTGGCGCATGTATGCATCCACATGGTCATTTTAACGGTGAAGCCCGGCTGGGTGTCTGTTGGCTCAGGTACTGAAGATGTCGTTCTACGAGGGCCAAAGTTGCCCTTGACTCCAAGTTTCTCGAGTGCGTTGTCGAACTCAATCTGGAACAGATCAGCCGCCCAGAACTCTCTCAGAGGGCACTCCTTGGAATTGTGTGCTGATCTGGTTGTAAAAGACGACGGGAATACCCAATCGGGCATCAAGATCATTGAACAGGGGACGTGGTGCGGACGCAAAAATCAATCCAGATCGGTGATTTCAGACACCAGGTACATACGTCTTATCCGGCTCATATTTGATATTGATAGCCTCCCGTCATCTTCCGACTGCTAATTGATGAAAAGAGCTGTAAGTAACCCGACGAAGGTCCCCGTTGACATCGTGGCGATATTTCGTTCACCGCAACTTATTAGTAAGGTCAGAAACGCCCAACATATCCCCGGTTTGTACTGGTGCTGCCTCTGTCGAATTGAATCGATAATACAGAGCACTCTCGATGAGCTTGCAACTGCCAGACCCGCCAACAAATATTTCGGGTGTCGCCTATGGCATCGTAGGCATCGTCACTGCCACCGTCGTACTCTTAAAGCTATCTCAACGTCCCAGTGTGAGCACTGCTCGATTGAGTGGAAATTCACCTGCCCACTACTTACCTATTTCATCAGCTTGATGAGATTCCGACCGTATATTCAAGCACTTGGTTGGGCTCCTGGCGGACAGCCTTCAAGTATGTGACTAATGCACAGAGTATCATACAAGAAGGCTACGAAAAGGCAAGTCTTGCATATCGAACTACCATCAGATGCCAACACCACATTCTGTAGCATAAGTCTGCACCGTTCAGGATCCCAGAACTTTACCACTGGACGGTCATTGTAAGTAGCCCAGGATACGTGGAACAACTGGCCAGGGCGCCCGACGATGTCTTTTCGCATTCGGAGGCCATTGATGACGTGAGTAGTTGATTCATTATTCAAAAGTAAGACCCACATCAAACATCGTCATTAGCACATTCAGCTAAGATACACACTGGGCCGTGAGATCATGGATAATCCGTATCACGTTGAGGTCGTTCGCTCCCAACTTACTCGTAATCTTCAATTACTATCTCCTGAGGTCAGGGATGAGATAGTTTCATCCTTTGACGAACTTCTGGACCTCAAAGGAAACGGTGAGCGATTTTGTTTGACTCGTGTTCGCTAAAACTTGAATTCCAAGCACTCAGAGTGGAAGAGCGTCTCGGCGCTAAGCACCGTGGAAAAGATTGTCTGCAGAGCGAATAACAGAGCATTTGTCGGCCTTCCGTTATGTATGTTCCTTCGCCTGTCGCCTCTCCCTATCGCCTTCGCCTTCTCATTCAATCGCTTCAGGCCGAAATGCTAATTGGATAGACCTCAACATCCATTACACCATGGATGCCATTAAAGGGGGCATTGTGGTCGGGTTGTTCCCCGCATTCATGAGAGTGTGAGTTGATCCCACGCTACTGTCCGATGGATAGCTTTATCACGAAGCTAGACTGGCCACTCGTTTCTTTACGAACATTCCTCTGAATATCGCACGCGGTGTACAACTTCTTGGTCCAATGGTTGAAGAACGACAGAAATACCTGAACGAATATGGGAAGGAGTGGGACGACAAGCCTGTTGGTTCCTTCAAATCTATCGTTGACACCGCGCTCATCGCGGTTTTCGACAGAACGACCTTCTATCGTGGTTGATGGAGCGTGCGGATGGCCCAGAACTCACTGCAGAACGCTTGACGAACCGTATTCTGGCTGTGAACTTTGCATCGATGCTTGTGAGTAAACGCATATATCCAGTATAAATGTACGCTCAACTCCTCGATTGTACTCTAGACATCCACGAATGTATCTGAATCCATATGACGACGTCAATCCGGACTAACGTGTTTCACGTTCATAGGTTTTCACTCAAGTACTCTTCTACCTGGCGTCCAATCCTCAATACATTCAACCACTTCGTGCAGAAGTGGAAGGTATTGTCGAGAATGACGGCTGGTCCAAGGTTGCGTTGGGCAAAATGCGAAAGATCGATAGCTTCCTCAGGGAATGCCAACGCATCAGAGGCGTAAATACTGGTGACTGTTTTCATGTTTGTTTATGCGCGTCCTACTGATCACCCAGGCCATCAGTGACCGTCTTACGCAAGGCCTTGAAAGATTTCACATTTTCAGACGGCACCTTTATACCAAAGGGAACTATGGTTGCCGCAGCCACACGATCCATGCATCATGACGGGAAAATCTACAAGAACCCCGAGGCATTCGAGCCATTTCGATTTGCTGACATATCCGATGAAGATGGAATCGGATTGAAATACCAATTTGCCTCCACTACGACCGAATATTTGTCCTTTGGGCACGGAAAACATGCATGGTGCGGCGATTCACTTCGTTATTCGTTCAGAATCAGTTCTCTGATTAAACTTCAGCCCCGGACGTTTCTATGTTGCGGCCGAGCTGAAATCCATGCTAGCCCACGTGGTGATCACTTACGACGTAAAATTGGAGGACAACACGACACATCCAACGAGCAGGGCTATGGGCACTGTCATCGTGGCTGATGCAAATGCGAAAGTTTTGTTTAGAAACAGGGTCGATTGATTTGATTTGTAAAATTAGAGAACAACAAGGATGACTATCCTCGTGTCTGCCCTCTCATCGTAGCCAATACGAATTCGAATGTTATGTTTAGAAACGGGGGCGATTGAAATGATTTTGTATCATCGTATATCCCTCTGGCGAAACCCACTTTGGAAACCTATGGAAAGCCGGGAAACCACACAGGAATCCAAAGTGCTAGTAGGTATATACAGCAGATCAAAAAACAGAAACGTTATGTTAAGCGACGAACAAAACGACACCGACTAAAAATTCAATCATATATCCATCCACCCGCAGACAAACCCCCTCGATCGTCTGATGCTCTAGCTCCTGCCTCGCTTTCAGAATAGAAGCATCCATCTCCTTGATCGCAACCCAACCTGCTCCGAACCAACCCAGAACATCCTTTTACCACGCGTCGTACTTGGTGTTTACACACGCCTGCACCTGCTCATAGTCCATCACTGCTGCACTGCTGGTCCGAATTGTCAGAGATGCAGGGGGTTGGACTCTGTACGAACGGAGTCAAGCTCCAGTTGATGTAGAACGAGACTGGAGGAAGGGTAAAAAGAGTGGTACCGCGCGGTAACCCAAATAAGGAAATGTAGTGAATGTAGCTTAATAGTCCTAGTACTACATATCTACTTGACGGGCTGCGTTCCAACACGAATCATTCTGCGTTGCGGACGTGTCAAACGTCAACCGCACCTTCTTGATCTCTGTCAAGAGCTGTTGCAAATGGTCCAAACTTGCATCCCCCAGCCATGCAAACACATGCTCGGACTCGAGGTCCCAGAGAGATTGGAAGCGGAGCCATTTGGCGACGTACTCTCTCGGCTACTGTACCTTACTTTCGACCAGCGCGAAGAGACGTACCAACGCTTCATCGTTAAAGCGAGTTAGCTCAACTGTGCTATCGCATATCACATGTCAGCGAGAGTGCGTCGCCCGCGCCTTCCGCCTCGTCCACAGCACCCTTTTCTTCTTGCTCCTCGACGTCTGAGAGTCTCCGCTCTTCGACGATCAGCGCACGTTTCATACACGTACATGACCCCCTGTGTCGCTCTCTGTTTTGTTTCGTTACGTTGGCAGCCTGCCAGTGTCCTGGACTGTCCGCCAAGTTCCAACGCGCTTCCGATACCGAAAATGCCGTCACCGTCGGGTCAAAATGCAGCTGGTAAAACCCATTCGGGGTGTTCACTCCCTGCACACCAGATCCTGAGTCACTGTTGCACTATTTTCGATCATTGTGATTGGTGCGTACCGGTACCAAGCTTCTCATACCAACCAGAAGGCGTCTTTCATTTTGCAAGATCACATCATGCTTCACATTTCGCAGACGTTTCTGGACCCGTGCTTGTTTTCAAAGATCGCCCTGAATTGCCTGTGCTTTTGGAAGGTTTTTGTTTAGTACAACTCTCAGCGCATTCTCTGTCAAGATCATCCCCTCCCTGTCCTTCCTTCGTCCTTGTTCTCGCCTCACAATACTCATGCCCAGTATTGCTCACCCTTGCGACGATGCTGCCGGCCCTCCACAGTCTGGCTCGGCGGGGAGTCGCGAGTACCCTGACCTTCAATCCTCTCAGACAGACGTGGAGCAAAAAGGTACCAATCGGCGGGACTCGCAGCAGGTGGGTGAGTCGTGCGTGCGGTATCATCGTTGATATCTCGACATACAAGGCAGAGCAGCCCGTTCTGCGTGGGTTGAACGAAGTTTGCCGAGCGAGCAACCGGCGGCTAAAAGCAGCCTGAGTGTGACTAGCACTGACTACTCAGCGACTTTATAAAACAAAATAAAATTGTCTCGGATCGCTTTCTGCGTAGTCGAGACAAAGCATGTCAGAGTTGGAATCTATTATATCTATGTGGACAGGCCTCAACGCTTTGGCCATGGTGGGTTACACGGATTGTTGGGCCCGTCGGTTAATATTCAAGTTTGAGTTGTTAGCTTCATCAGGAAAGATTTTGTACACCCAAATGAAGAACCATAGATTACTGACGATGGCGGAATCTAGAGGTTGATCAGTATAACCATTGCCCACGCATCAAACTTCGAACCTTGTCAACTTTGTCCGGGTTTGCTCGCGCACGTTAACTCGATGGGCTCAGAACCCGTCATATTAGCGTCAGTTTTCAGATTGACATGCCAGCCTCATGGACGATATTTGGTATGGGGCTGAATATGTGGAACATACCCGCGTAACTCGGAACGGCCAAGGCGAAGTGTGGATGACCACTGGTCGTGTACGAACAATTAATACCCAAATGGGTTCTTTCCTTCCTTCTTTTGTCAAAGCTCGTTATTTTTGTTGTTGTGGTCAATGGTGTGGAGGCGTGAGTGCTTTGGTGAGTCCCAAGGTATAAATTGGCCGGCTTGATGTTGATCTACTAACGACATCCCCCCCCTCTAGTTCTCATCCCACTGCTCATACTAAATCTTCCGCGTCGCCTTTTTCCAAATTGAAGGTCATGCACCACCGTGCACTCGAAATACCGGAGATCCTGCTTATTATCTTCAAATATGTCTTTCGTCCACCCCACCTGCAGGCCTTGCCAGACATCCAGCATAATTCCGACATGGTTGCTTTAGCAAGGACATGCCGCACATTCAGAGAACCGGCGTTAGACGTTCTGTGGTCGTCGTTAAGCAGCCTGTCTCCAATAGTGCGGTGTATTCCATATGCAATCTATGCAGAACCACTTGTGAGTCTGCCCCTCCCATCTGCGAACGTACTGCAGCAATGCTGATGATATTGATATTTTGTTCCAGTTGCAAAAAATCAGCACGCCGTTCACGTTCTACAGAGCTCTAACCCAAGACGAGTGGAGTATCCTCCGGAGTTACACAAGCAGAATCCATGTAATAAGAAACTTCGATTTGGGACTTGCGTTGGATCCCGTCCCGGAAAACCTCTTTGGGAAGGATCTACTCTTTCCCAATCTCCGGGAGTTGAATCTCATTGTCCCCCATCATGGAATTTCGCCTTGGCTACGCCAGCAGCATATCCCGTCTCTGGATTCCATCAACATCTGCAGTCCCACACTAGGCAACCCATGCTTCTTCCGGGACTGTATCGCGCAGTTGTCTGAATTTTATCCGAACCTGACCAAGATTACCATGAAGGGCTGTGGAATCGGCATCAAACCCGCCACAAGTGTGTATACCTGGCCATGGAAAAATCTACGAGTCCTGGATTGTCCCGATTTCAAACTGGACACGGAAGATCTGAAGCATCTCTCCCGGTTACCTTCCTTGATCACGCTCACCTTCGCACTGAGCAATGCAGAAGACATCGTCGCTGCTCTCAGTTCTGAATGTATAGTCCTCGTCTTCCCGAGCTTGAAGAACTTCAAGCTCTCGTACTACTGTCGATCTTTGGAATTGACCTCAAGCTTCCTTGCCCAAGTCGCGCTACCTGCTGTCGAGCAACTCGTGGTGCATGCCGATGGGTGTCTAACCAAGGACATTGGACAGTTTTTATCAGCAGTTCAGGGAGCTTGTAACAGCCACATCCTGCAATCAATTCGTCTTACCGACGTCGGTCTCTTGCAAATGGCTCAACGGTGGGACAGCAGTCGCATCGTATTTCGTCAGTCCGACATCCAAATACATGGTAACTGGGCCTCGCAACGCAGTCTTACCCTCGAGGACCTACTGCCAAGCATGGTGTTCACCAACATCCGTCACGTAGAACTCGATGTCGTGGCTCATATACGCCTTACCGATGACACACTTCTTCATCTGGTATCGGCCTGGCCTTTCTTGGAACGCCTCTCCATCAACGAGACAACAGGCTGGAACCATCCTTTGTCGGTTGGTGGCTGGGTCACACTGGACGGTCTACAGCAGCTTCTTTTGAAATGCCCGCTTCTCGATCACATTGGCCTTGTCGTCCGCGCGCCCAATAGCACTACCGAAGCGGTATCTCAGTCAATGGTCACGAACTTGAACTCCAGGTCAAGTCCTGGTAGAAAGTTTTACATTAACGTGATGGACTCCGTCATCGAGGAACTATCTATTCCGGTCATTGCCGCCTTCCTCGCTCGTGTTGTGGGCCCGTATGACGACTTCAAATTGAAGGCTTGGAGTGCTTTCAGTTGTCGGCTTTACTCGGACAAAACGGAGATGGTGAACCGAGCTCGCTGGGACAAAGTACGAAGTGGTGTCAAGGAAATTTTGGGACGCTCCTAGGGTGTTCAGGCTAGAAATTAATTCTGTTGCATACCATGGGAATACGCCAATGGTACCTGTATGTAGTGACTCCTGGTTTTGGTGTGTAACTATAGAATCTATCTGCAACTACTTGGGCTACGCTAGGTCGATTATCGGGCGACAACCTGCCACCGCCCTACCATTCTGTACCATCGCTCGTGCAACTTGAACCCATACCCTCTTTGCAGAAGTAGCAAATCGCCGAATCCATACATGAGCAGCAAAATATCATCCTGCAGTCCTTACAACGCCTAAAATCTGCGCAGCTCCTGCAAATCTTGGCTAGACAATCCTCGGCACCACATACGAACGCAGGATAGACTCCCTTCATAGACTGAGGCTCTAGCGTCCCGTCCGGCAGTGGTGATCCCGGCGCGAACGATCTCCGATCTTCTTCTATGCAGTCGTCGCACTCTGTCGGCCAACCACACCGTTCACAGCACGCGATGTAGTCGCATCCGTCCCTGCAAAACAACCGCTTGCATCGCGGGCACTCCTTGACTGGACACGAACCCGATGATGTCTCCTTGCAGGCGTCGCAGATCCAAAACCGTTTGCATGTGCATGATGCCCCACCTTCGGGCGAGCACGATTCGCAGACTCATACGCTTTCTTTCTCGACCAACATGTTTCATTAGCACATCGATTTCCAGGCTGGCCTAGAACCTCGCTGCAGTTATAATACATGAGCGGCCTAGCTGCATGCTCTCTCGGAGAGGGTTGCGAATTGTCTTTGGGTCGGCCGGGGCACCACAGTAGTTCCCTGCAACAGAGCCAGATATTGCAATTAGGATATTCGCCGAGCAATGGGATAACCTGTGCATTTTTCAGGCAAGGCAGATATGTAGCAAGATTTTTATGGCTGTGGCACGACCGAAAGGGAATGAATCGAGAGGCGAGACAATTGGTGTTTAGGCACATGAAGGTAATGCAGTCACACGAGGTGCACCACCCCGCCAGCCCCCCGCATGATGGACACGATTCGGAGACGCGAGCAGAACAAAGGTCGATGTATGTTTGAAAAAGAAGAAGTCCGTCATACGTGAGACGTTTCAAAAAGTCCTAATAGGGGCTCTCAGATGCCCGGAACGGAAAAAGACACCATCACCTTACAAGCCAACCATGATAGATTCTGGGTAGGATCCGGGCTTGCTGTGGTGCCTTCAGGGTCTCCAGGGAGTTTTGCAGGAATGACTTCACTTCTTCTTGAGTATTCTTGATCTCTTCCACATCGATGGGAAGATTGGGCTGATCCTCGCATTCCACCGTCACTTTTTGGAAGTCGACGACTACTTGCTTGCTTCTCTGTGCCATCCCTGAAGACCCATATACTGGTACAAGATAACTTTGACTGGGAATGGTTCCATATTCCTGTGTGTTGTGGGGTACAGAATCTTGGCCTGACAAGTTTCGGCCGCGTTGTGGTGACTAGGAAGCGGGTAGGCAAGCATGAAGGCATGATCAGCGAGCTTAGCCAAGCACGGAAGTGTGGGCACTGTAAGGGAGGGAGTCACTAAAGGGTGACTCCGGGCCGAATTGAGACATGTTGAAGACTGAAGGTACTAGCGTGAGATTTATCTACCGAAGTCAAACTACTCCATCCGCACGAAAAACATCCTCCAGAACCCGCTGCGAAACCGCAACCATTTTCTTAGTCGCAGTCCCAAGGATCAAACTCAGCCGCACCACAGTCTTGATGGGACTCCTCGCAGACTTTCAAATCCGAGTACATTCGACATTCAACGGATCATTCGCCTAGACGAGCGCTGGAAAGCAGCCCTTTACGATGACAACATCCACTCTCTCTGCATCTCCCCTAGTATGGTGCTCTCGCAAGCGACGACGATCCATATTGCCTCACACTAGCATGCGACAGTGCATGCGTGGCAGCCTCTGCCGAATCATCGATCTCATTCTGGGACACTACAGCACATGCTGCCGTGCTGACGTTGCGAAAATCACACACACTCACTGGCGTTGTCTGTTCATCGCGAGGGCCAGGTGCAACCGCATGTCCATCCCACTCCACATCACAGTCTCCAGTCAACCTCATGACCTCCGCCCCTGAGATACATTTGGAAACCCTAGAGATATGCTCAGAGAAGCATAGCGATGGTGCGCCACTGTCTCGGTTCCTTCGGATTTTAGGAACATTGAAGCAGAGGATCAGAGAACCTGCAGTCTCTAAGCCTCGTTGCCTTTAATCGATCTGATTCGGTGTGGATCCCTCAAACAAGACATTTTCGACAAAGGCGGAAGGTTGCCGTCGACCAGTGCGAGTGAGTGCGCCTTGAAAGGCGAGTGGACCTGACCCTAACTATCGTCTTAGTGAACTGTCGGAAAGGTTGTGGAACAGATAGGCGTTCAAAGTTGGACATTGGGCACGCAGTGTCGTTTATCTTTGCTTGCAGAAGAAGACATCGTCGAAAGCCAAACCTCGTGCAGACGGAGATCGTGACCGTACTAGCACTAACACTGGAGGTCGTCGTCCGAATCCAGGGCCATTGAGCGGGTAGCTACTCGGTCAGATTTGCAGAGACTACGACTGTGGTACTATCACTGGACGTCCTCCGCATCCGAAACCGAGGTAGATCGTCCATCGGCGTCGATCACATCACGTCGTATAAGGAAAAGATGGCAGGATTTTTTTGATCGTGCGTGTGGTTTCTTTGAACATATAATTCCGAGACGTATACCAAGCATCGATGGGAATCTGAAAATGTTACCATTGCCATCAAGTTCGCCTCGTGGTTGTGTTGTCGTTCGTCTGGGAGGAAAGAGGATTGTTGCTATAGGTATATTATATCTATCCGGTACCAACAGGGATGGGGACGGGGAGACAACATACGGACGCGAGTCGGCTACGATAGCATTCGAATGTGGCCCACACAAGAGTGAGGCCGGCCGTAGGGATGAGTCAGAGGCAGAGGAGGCGATCTTCCAGACCCTGCATACGCTTAGTGATGATAGCAGATTTACTGCCAACAGAGAAAAGTCCACTCTCACATTTGGCGTTGGCCTAACCTACAGCAAGAAAGCGCTTCCTATTTACCGACTTTCAGTGATTCGGATCATTCTGTCCAGCACGAATGAGGGCAATCAAGGTAGGGGTACACACTGAGATGTACAAATTGAAAAGATTCCATTGGCGCTTCACCAGATATGTGAGCGAGCTGGAACTTTCGTTTGGAGGAAGTCAACAATCGGGGAGAGATCATTGCTCACATTCGCCCTTTTTACACGCAATATCGGCGACCAGAACTCGGATGCCAGAGCCTGAATGCGATATTCTGTGATTTGCGAAGGAATATCACCCAACAGATCAGAGTGGATATGCATCAATGAACTGGCGAGTCAACCTGGACTCGCCAATTTCACATCCCAAGATAATGCCACCACAGGTCAAAGAGAGGGTGTTACTCATCGGGCATTACAACCACTTCATTGCGAGGGAATATGGACTGGATCTCTGTTGAAAAAGACAGCGAGTGGATGGAAAGTATAACAATTGTCATTGATAATGACAGTGGTGTGTTGAAGATCGGAGAAGAGACAGAGACACAAAACGAGATAGCCTCATCGAGGTCCGCTACGTCCCTGAGCTGCTTGTAATGGTGGTACTAGAGACAACTTGAACATGCAACATTTTCAAACGTATAGGTCCTTGCGGGTGTTGCTACCGGAAAAGGTCCAGTACTTGCCTGTCGAGGATGATGGCTTCATGGAGGTCCGCCATCTGCCCGAGCCGCATCTTGCGAGAATGATTGCTTCATTGAGGTCTGCCACTTCCCAGAGCCGCCCGAGTCATTTGTTCAACGGTCATAGTGTAGACACACATTGCTCAAAGAAGTTGGACGTTGCGGCATGCAGCCTGCAGGCTCCAGGACCTGGCTCCTACACACCCGAAAATGCTGATGCAGTTATCACTTTAATCAAGTCTGTAAATATGCATGCATGTTTATTGGATGAACAGAGTTGACTGATACTTGCATAGAATTAATGGCTCCCTCATGCAATAACATCCAATATTGCTGGTTGGGTTTGCATTACATAAATGAGATGCCCGCGCACGGTCCAGGTGGAGCGCTTACTACATCAGAAGCTAGCCCTGGATAAACAACCTTTATTAAAGGGCTAGGCTTCGGCAGACCCTGTCACCCAACCGCCATGACCTGGCACTTTACCAGTGCAAAAGCGCGAACGTCTGGCGAGCCGACCCCTCCTGACGTCATCACCTACCGGTACAACGAGGAGCTAGTGTACGTTCCAGTTGCACCAAACTATAACGTGCGTGTCTCCGTATGCGAGGCATTCCTTTCGAGGCTCAAGCGTCGATGGTCCACTGACTGGTCTACCAGCAAGCGCTCTCTCATGTACGGGATGCATTCCCGCAGCTTAAAAACCTCCGGGACGCGTCACTTTCCCTCTCCCTCACGTCCCCTGAACACGGGAGCAATTCTGTCAGCATCAGCGCGCCCGCGTGGCCCAAACTCATCATGCACATGTCACGCTACCAAATCATCAATGTCCATGCCACGCATGAGAAGAATGGCGACACCTTAGTGTCGATACCGAAGATCACCATCACATTCGTGGACGACGCAAAGGAAATGGGCCCCGCACCGCCATACCAAAAACAGAGCTGGATCTTTCGGAAGCTCCGGAAACTCAGACATTGACTCGCTGAATCTGCTCCAAGTCTCCTACCCTCCGACACTGATTACAAACGTGTGTATGTTATTCAATGGATGTCCAACAAGACGCTTCTGCACTTGAGATTTATGTAGTTATTTCAAGTCCTGTTGGCCCCGACAACTATCTTCCCGTCTCCATCTTGACTAGCATGATCTAGGCAAGTCGACAAGAAGATGGCAGTATCCCTACGTATCCCGTGTTGCTACTTAATGATCCTGACGAATATTGCTGCTGCACAGCGACCACAGCCTTCAATTTTACTTCCATGAAATTTTGAGAGCTTGAACAATGTAGTATTACAGCTCAAACTTAAGTCACAAGTTTGACAGTACTAGTGCACAAGGGCAAATAGCTTGTCATGCAATACTGCTGCTGAGCGCTGAGGACACGTCGCTTTCCAGAACACCCAGGGCATCTAAATCCTTACACATGGCCCTCGAGCATATATTTTCCAGCTCCAGACAGGGGGCAACGCATGCATAGGTTGCATGCAAGCGTAGATATTCTGGGGAGAGTATTGGCAATGTTAGATCTGTGGTTTTGAGGGTGATGGATTTAGGCAAACCTAGTAGCGCTATAGCACCTGCGTTCTCAGATACAGGGGCTCCTTGTGATGGTAGTTGCAGTCAGTCTGAACCTCCGATCCATCACCAGGAAGCAATTACGTATTTGTTCCTCAGGCTACGTACTAGTTCATGAAGCGGATGCTTTCCTTTGGAATTGATGCGAACACCCGTTGTGCTTTACAAATCATCAACCCGTATAGAAAACGACAACATATGATAAACGAATGATGTCGCGTTCTCTTTTCCATCTTAGTTATACCAAGCAGTCAAGGTATCCTGGAACCCATCCGCGTTACCGGTTGCGTTCACAGCCCCCACGCCCTCCACATACAACTGCCAGGTGGTACCGATGGTGGACAGACTGTACACGGACGTCGAAGGCGCCGACGAGGCATCGATGCTGATGATGTAGGGCTGACACGTGTTGTAGTTAAGGCACGTCTGTCCATAGTTCTGTTTCGGGTTTCCGACGATGGAACGTAAGCGTCGCGTTCGGATTCAAATAAGGAACAAGTGGAGAATGATAGGAAATGGTGAACCATCGACAGCAAAAGAGTGGGCTTACCTGGAAGAAGCTATAAAATCCAGCGCCTGAAAGAGAGTGGGGTGTTACAGGAACGATCAATCTATTGTGACGGGAAATGAACGCGTGTGCGCGACTCACCGAAAAGTATAATGTCGGACGACGACTGAACATACATCGCCCACGCGGAAGTGAGACCGCTAGGGAAGCTAGGATCATAGTAAGAATTGTTGATGCTATACGGCGCCGGTGGAGCAGGGTCAGGTTGATAGTAAGGCTGTGATGGCAAGCAGCAGCGTGAGCGCAGGAACACGGGGGAGCTTCAGTTAGTAATCACCGTCGTCACTCACCGTTTCAGTCTGTGCTAAACCAATGTAGTGGTTTTGAGCGTTCGCTAGGTTGTACTGATAGAGAGCCGCGTGCTCCGCTAGCGTAAAAAGATCACTACGTGTCGGGGGACATCGCGTGAAAGATCGACTCACACGCTAGAACAAAATCACTGTCAGTATAACCTTCCAAGATGTGGACACATGCATTGACGTACAAGTTCCGATAAACCAGACGGGACCCGCAGACTCTGACAGAATGCCTCGGCCAGTGAAAATTGTTGTCTGCTGCGACGCGTTTTGGTCGTCTAGATCGTGGTCGGCAGTCCAGACCCAAGTTCCCTGTTCGACTGTTCTAATACACGGTCAGACGCCGACATTCGGTGATACATACCTCAAAGTAGGCACTCGATTGCGCGGTCAGGTGAATACCCAGGAACGCGGCTTGACAGTCGGTATTGGTGGACCCAGCCGGGCACTGGGAGTATTGCATGTTGGTGCCGACAGCTAAACATATGTAGGGATCAGTGGACACTCGGGATAAGGATGCGTAACTAACCTCCTCCTAGCCTGTCAATGGCCGGGTAAGCACCATTAAACCAAATCATTTCCGAGCCTACCGGAGGTGAGTGTCCCAAAGACCAGCGGCACCTTGTTCTCCAGCGGGATCATGAACGTTCCACTCGACCAAGATTGCTCCGGGAGCTGTAAAAAAGTCAGTCTCCACCGCTGGAGCTTATTGGTAGATAAAAAAGGTAATCACCAGGTCCAGCTGTGGTGAAAAGTATATCGCTGATTTCCATAAGACCCTGAGAGCCTGCGGTACCGGCTTGGATGACAGGGATTGGGTTGGCTTGGTCCTGGAAGTTACTTCCACCTGCTAGGATGACCGACCATGCTTCCCCGACAATTTGTGTCCCGGCAGGGATGGTGATCGTATCCGTGACATAATATACACCAGCGTCGAAGAAAATAATCATGCAGCCAGAATACTGTGCATGAGTTTGAGAGAAATGCATCGATTTAAATGTAAAGCTCGGAGTGTTACCTTGTTAAAAACGTTTTGGATAGCTTCCGTATCATCCGCCGTGCCATCTCCTTTCGCTCCCTGACTCTTGACGCTGATGATCTGGCTCGTGGCATAGTCAGCGTATTGCGGATGTCCTTTTCCAAAAATGGCCCCAGAACTATCGAGGAGCACCGAAGGCTTGGAAAATGGCGTGATGGTACCTTGCGTCCAGGTTGCTTTGTCAGAAGTTCCCGAATACACATTCCCCTGTGCCCAGGAGGCGATGGTAGTCGTGCCCCCTTCCAAGACGGTGGCCCCGCCCGAGACACCGACCGCAACAGGAACATTGTTTAACTGTATATTGTTTAGAACGAGGGAGTACGGAAGTGTGCCGTTGCTTGCGGCAGATGCTTGCACGAAAATTGGTGTGTCGTTGACGACAGCGTCAATGATGGCTTCGGAACCGACGGCCTGAGAATGCGTGGTGAATGAAGAAGCAACCTGGTGAGAAGGTTCATTACCTGCCCCGCTTGCGTATGACCACCGATATCCAAATAATAGCCAACCTGTAAAGGATTGTCATGTTTGCCAGCAATTCAAAAGCAACTCAATTTACCTGGCAATTGTTGATGTTGACACCTTGAAACGTCCAGCCTAGGGGAGTGTAAGATAAATATTGTTGTCAAAACATCAGAGACAAGACAGACCCCAATCCCAGAGCCCCGAAACAGCTTTAAAGAAGGCAAGTCAGTTGAGTCTGCTTTTATCGCCAGTTAACTCACCAGTGTTTGCGTTGTTGACAGTTATGTTGCGGACGGTGAACTGTTGGTTCCCAGTTTGAATTCCGATATTGCCTGGATGCACTCTCTGCTCGTAAACCTAGTTCGACCACTGAGAGTCATACGTACCGCCATTGAAGACGATATCTATTTCAAGATATTGAACTCCATGCGTTTGCAAGCTAAGTGTGACTACACACCTCCCATGAAACCACCACTGCGGAATAAGCGTGGTTTACTGCTCTGTTTATAATTCTACACTGAGAAGGACTCACCTGCCGGACTCCATAAACAGGCCTATTACATGTGTCAGCTATTTCCGATATTCATGAATGTGTATTCACCTGTCTGAGCATTCCCAGACTCGGTGGACATGTCAACCACAACGTTGACCAACGACGTTGCCTGAGATACTTGCCAGTGCAAACCAATCACAGAGGTTGTCACTGGAACCTGTTGCATGTCAATGATCAAGTTCCTCACGGAGCGGAAACTTGATGAAGAACTGATCTCAGCATGCCAGGAATAAATTGAAAGAGAAAGATGATACATACAAGTTGTCTTGGTTGACGAACCACTGAGCACCTCCGCCATTGGGGATGTAAGGGTCCGCGTCTACGGCGCGATCAGTTTGTGCAACTGTTCGAATCCGGAGGGGCATACCAATGACTGCGAATCCAGTGAAGTTAGAGCTGGCGAGGAGCGTCGGAGGGTTCCTGGCGTCCCCGATCATTTGGGTATAGTAGTATGTATTAATAGCTGATGATACTCGATATGTGCTAATTTTGGGTCAGGACAACATGCATGCAAAGGAAACAGAACGAATCACCCTTGTGGAAAGTACACGAGCGCCGGAGAAACCCTGGAATTCTAATCTGAGCTACAGGAAACCACTGCGACAAGTCACATACGTTGAAGACACGCAAGTTCCTTCTCCACAACGGTTCCCAGATGACATGGCCAAACTAAGGGTGATCGTTAGTCCCGCAGAGAGGACAAGTAGAGAATGTTACTTTATCGCAGCCGTGTCATCGGTGACACCATTTCCGGTGGCACCATAATCCATCACATTGCGGAAAACCTGGTATGAGCTAGCATCGGGATTGAATGGAGATGTTCCCTGATGTTCGATCAACTCGAGCCAATAAGGGTCAGAAGGTGTTGCGGTCCCGCCAGAAAGTGGAGCGGTGCAAGATGTCCCCAAACCGAATGCAAGTCTAGAGGTGCACAAGATCGTGCTAAGGAGCAACGACGAACGCTGCCACATGGTTGGACGGGGAGAAGAGAAGATGAGAGAGAAAAAACCGAACTCACGAAGGGGACAGCGAAATTTATACGTGGTTATTTCAATGTTACGAGTGCAAAAGGCTCACCTGATCTACAGAGAAGTATGCGACGTGAAGTTAAGTGAAGCTACCGTGACTGTGTTCAAGGAACCTATGCTTTGTAATGAGCTATAACTACGCCAAAGACGGTATTAGGCAGACAAGTTTAGGAATGCCGGGCTGCCAAGTTAGACTGTTGGACGTGAGCAGGGATTCCTGGAAAATATTTAGCCATCAGTTAATCTGAAAAGGGTGATGCATCCGTGTCCACTATAACGCAACAGTATGGATGCATATAAAGAAGTGAGCTTCGTCACGATGGGTAAACAGTGTGCAGCTCACGGTTCAGAGAATTGGCTATGATTGCCTCAGCTCTCCGTACAAGTTGGTTCACTTGCTGCGGCTTGTAAGCACCTGCTGCAAAGTGCAAAGTGAGCTTATACGGCAATCATGAATGTAGATCAACAACGTCATGCTATGTCTTCAATGCAATAACCGGTCACCATTGCCTGTGAATAGATCACACAATATAAGAGTGTCTAGAAACATGACCAGTAGCATTGCAGGAGATTGGTCATAATGTCACATGTTACGCAGTATGCCACATGGACCGAGAATGCTTCGTTGTGACCGGTGACTGGCGCCCGGCGTGGTGTGGTAGTGAACGTTGAACATCCGTGGTAGCATATCTGCATCACACGCCCCCCTGCATCATGTGCAAATTTAACTGGGAAACAATGTGCGAACAGAATTACTTTGTGCTTGGATCAATTAGTGTTATTCCAACACAAGGATATGGAAAGAACCACCGACCAATGCACGTTCACCCGGATAAAACGTTAGATAACCTCTGATCGTTTTGTATGATGGCCTGATCTAACACCTTTGAGATGAAAAAACCCCAGATATGTGTAAGGACGAGAAGGATGTCCTAGCAGTACCTGCCAGTGGCAGGTGGACAATGAATAAGCATGGGAGAAGGTCACGGAAGTTGCCGAGAGCTTCAGTACGATGAAACCATCCAATCAAGAGTCATGCATTCAATGACATTCATGGTCTTCCCGTCCGTTTCCATCGCTTCACTACCATTCACTGCTTCCCCGATTTGCCCCGGGAAAAAAAAATTATTACAGTCATACGTCTCTACGTTCCTGGAAATACACGGGGTATAGTTCAAGCTGCGACTCTACACATACACACGCACACACATAATCAAACCATACGAAGGTCCACGGGAGCCGGAGTCCGCATCTAATCAGAAGTCCAAGAATGAGACGTACTCTTGGTCCTGCAATACCACCTCCGGTGCGGCCGAACTTGCTTTCGGACGCGATGGCGAACTCGGACCGCCAGACCCACTTAGTGGTGACCCCGTCGTCTTCGATGGCGATGTGGGAATGGGCGATGTAGGTGGTGTCGTCGTCAGAGACGCCGCGGACTCCCGTAGGTACTTGCTGCTTCCGCTGCTATATCGGAAAAGGAAGCTGTTTCTGTTTCTGGCGAACCCTGTTATCCGAGCGTCCTCGTTCGTCCCAGCGGCCAGTGGGTCGGACTGCACAGAACCGCGCGACCTCGCCACTGTCCGGCTGTCAACACTCCCTCTCTTCCCCTCGCTGTATCCGCTTCTAGCGTCCAAGGCGCTTGAGCCGCCTGAAGAGGAGCACGTGGCGCGACTTGCTCTAAGGGACGCAAGACGATCGTCCCGACCGAACGTAGAACCCGACGTCAACTCTTTGTCGTGGGAGAAAACCGCCAGAACATTACGTACCTCTTGTCCGTCTTCGTCATACCCTTCTTATCGCGTGCCTGGGAAACACTCTCGCAGTTCCTCGTGCTGCCTCTCTCCAGACCCTTTGTCGTAAAGAGTCGCATTTTTGGAGCGGCGCTGGACCCTTGCGAACGGCTCCGCTGTCTCGTATGTGATATATTACCGGAACCGCCCCGACCCGACGAGCGCTGCGCAATTTTCAAAGATCATGTACGGGAGAGAGCGGGGAGATAGAAAGTCCGTTAGCGAGACGCGCACACGAGGAAAAGATACGATCGCTTACGATCACTTTTGACTCGGCGTGAACTTGTCGGATATGCTGCTCGTACTGCGTCAACTTGGCGCTGTGCAAACTAAGGATGGCCGCAGTCTGTGGGTGGGCCTCCAGCAGATCGGGCGACACCGCCGCCGACGGTTGGATGTTTCCGGAGCCGCCACGCCCGCTGGACATCAATTGTTTGCCGTTCTCGACGCGAAAGGAAGAGGATGCTTTGTCGTCCGTGATGCTTCCACTGACGTATTCGCGAGGCGAGAGTACATCGGGTGAAGAAGGCTCGCCGGTGGCGGACACGTACGAACGTCGAATGTTGCCGGAGCCGCCTCGTCCGGATGAAAGCTGCGAAAAGAACGACTAAGTGACGGAGACTCGCAAAGAAGATAGAAACGCCGAAGACGTACAAAGGGGTCCCGTTTCGACATAGGCGACGACAGGCGAGAAGGAGGAGGGATAGTGAGAAGTTGGACTGTGATATGGGACATGTGGGGAAAATCTGAGGCGGGTAGGAGTTGCGGATTGCCTAGATGTAAGTAATGGTCACGATGAATTCATCCACGCTTCAGGAAGGGGCCACGCCCTCGAGCCAACATAAATGATCGCGAGTGGGTGTGATCCAGATCCGTCCTTGATGGGACGCGAGGGAATATGCCATTGGAAGGGAACAGAATAAACTACCCGTGCAGGGTGTTTGATAAGCACCACCTCCTATATTTTGACCAGATCCGGGTCTGAGAAAGATTTTGTTGGGACGGACGGCCAATGCCTGACGAGATGCTTATCTGCCCGGAGCTAGAACGTCCTTATCGGTGGCGAGGTCGGGCACAGGCAATGTAGCTCGAAAAAGCTGTGAGCGTACGTATATACAGCTTACTACTCATACTCACCGGATCGGAAATAGCACACGCACACTGGCGTATGGAGACACATGAAGATAAATCTGAGTCGTAGAAATGACTGCGCTCTATTAGAATGGTGTTCATGGTGTAAGTGGAAAGACCATGGCTGCTCCGATGCGATGGCCGGGCGCGGGTTTGCCAGCGCCATCAATTGGATTCCTGTGCATGATGAAAAGGCATCACACCAATCATCAAATATTCATATCATCACCAGCCACATCGGCGTTCGCCAATGTGACCACAGGATCGGTCAGAGTCTAGGACCGTCGGACCGCTGCGACACTCGTGAGGGCTTTCTGAACACCCCCGGAGTAGTCGCGCGACCCAGTTTGGGGTAATAAGCTTTCGGAGGACAGCCTCCTCCAGCTGTATGCGGCAATCTAAACAGCTGCCGTGACTCGGCGGGAGGCGTTTGAGGGTCGTGATCGTGATCGGGGCTACCAATATGAAGTCTGCCCAGGGCCGGCGTGATGCGGCTAATGATTCCTGGAGTTGAATGGAAAATTGATGGGCACCCGATGGGAATCAAAAAAGACTGTTATGGCAGGTGTTACGTGGGGGCGAACTATTCTCTTCCTCAGAAGAAAAACAGTCATTTCGTTCGGAACTTGGAACCATTCAAAGCGTAGCGCTACCGACCTGGATTGAAAAAGTAAAGAAGACGGTTGGAACGCCATACTTGTTCGCGGCCAGCTCCGGGGGCGTGCGAGGGGGGTTGCGGATGACTCCGACCTCCGTATGTGTTTTTCTTGGTGATTGTGGTGTTGGCTGGCACACGACTCGTGTTCATTTTCCCTTGGTAGGCAGGCAGCAGGCGGAGCGAAACCGACACCTGAGAAAAATAATTTTGGCGTTTCCAAGGTCACATTATGGGCGCCCACCGTATCTGGCCTCGATCTCTCTGCTCGAAGTTATATTTATGTTGTACGCATCATCCCGATAACTCCCACGCGGTCGAAGAACTAAATGGAATTCCATAGCGATGGGTCTCAGTGATACGGCCCCTCAGGTTCCCTAAGTTAATGGTCTTTCGAGCCTGTTTTTGGGAGCTGCATGTGCCAGCAAAACTTTTGGCGATGCCTGGCGTAAACTTAACCAGAACATGTGCCCAGCGTTTGCACATGACAGCCAACAACCTCTTGTCCCGGACCAAATGTCATTCGCTCGCGTCAAGTTGACCATTCTTCCTCCCAAACATGATCAGCGGCCTGGCCTGAACACACGCAGTACTACCACAACCTCGAATCTATTCGAGGCGAGGAACTGGTCCAACTTGAACTGTACCCAGACTGTACTCGATTGCAATATTACTAACGCAAGCCGATCCGCATTTACGTGAAAATTTCCCCTCCACACGGCGCGTATTGCCGTGCTATGTCTACAAGTACTATTTTTAAAGAAATTTGCCGGACATACTACGAGACCCTTTAGAGCTTCGGACGCGCGCTCGCGGGAATGGAGGGCGGTGCTAAGTTATACTTGTTCTCTCAGACAGATCGAATGGAAACCAATCGAAACCAAGTCGTATCCAAGTCGTACAAAATCACACCACATCAGATGGAAGGGATGATTTTATATATGTCACGGGTCTCCCTTCACGTTGGAATCAATACCAGATACAGGACCCATCATGCATGCGTTCCATCGGAGTCGGCCAGTTACACGATGTACATGAAACCTATGCAGTCGACCCCACTAGCTGGCTCCTCTTGACCTTCGCACAAAGAACAGGACACCGGTGTCAGCGTGAGTGTCCATTGCAACCAATATCTCCCGAACGGAATAACTTACAAGCAGACTCGTCAGATGACCCCTGATTCAAGCAGCAGAAACGCGAGAGAGATTTCTCCC
>JBBPLL010000289.1:0-36550 GCA_038089755.1 Leccinellum rugosiceps | reverse complement strand
GTTTGGTGGCAGGACGTTTGAAATATCTCCCGAAGTTTTCAGCCTTGATCCAATCTCGCCAGGTTCTCCCAATTGTTTCGGTGCCATCGTCGCTCAGCGCTCGCTTATCGGTGAGATTTCAGAGTTTATCACTTCCTGAACCCCCCCCCCATTGCCGCACTAGTAGATGGACTCGTTCTGACCGTGCGACCTAGGACTTTGGAACGTTGGGCTCACTTTCTTGCAGGGCGTATACAGCGTGTTCGATTACAATACTTTACGGGTCGGGTTTGCGGACCTCGCTTGAATCATCGCGAATGTTCTTGGAACAGTGTATATTTATGAGTTTAATCTATTAAGTCGATGTTCATGATAAAAACATCGAAGAGGTTGACCGCCGTCTTAGGATTCCATGAGAGAGCTGTAGCGCGACTCTGCGAGAGGTTTGGCGGTACGAACCACCTGGGTCGTCGAGCTCTTCTGGAAAATGCTCAGGCGGGAGTGCATCATGGTGGCACTCATGGCGCTAACCATGCCATGTCAACTCGTGACGATAGTGTCCACGCTAATGCGGTCACCCTCACTTCTCTCTAGAAGGCGCTGGAATCGAACTTGCCAATAAGAACTTTGATTTTCGAAACGGAAAGATCACCTCGTTGCAAGTGTCCACCTTGCCTTGGAATCAACCGAGACCTTCGTAGCCACAGCCTTGGAAATTCATCTGTATTGAAAGAACCCATTCATCATCGCTTGGATCCCGATGACGAGTTGGATCATTGTTGAACGCGGCGCTAGAGGTTCAAAGACTGCAAAGGAAAGAACGAAATCTAGTACAGGATATAAATACTCATGATGCATCACGTCGGGAAGGCCCTCCCAGCGATGCACTCTTAGATGTTAGTCAGTCTGGTGCTCGAAATGCCATGGTGAGTTTCCAGTGCGCTTCAAAGCCTGGACAATTTTTAGGAAGTTAATTTTGAGCATGAACCGTTCGAAACCGGTCCAATTACTTGCCATGTACTACTTGAAATTCCCAAATTTGACGGTGATTTTGTGACGCTGAAGAGTTTGGTTCAACATGAGGGAAATTGTCAAGCGAGCGATGAATAATGGTGACATTTTAATCCTTCTATATGAAGTCCGGACGAGAGGAGACATGCACGGGGGGAGGTCGGCGAGCGCGGCGGAATGTGCAGAGTTCTTCGACGACAAGACAAAACCTTCAGGGTGTGAGTGAGTCCGAATCGTGCATGGGGCGTGACAGGACCTCCCTATGCTATAATCATACCAATGATCGGGAGGTAGGCGAGTACGAAAAAGCGAGCATGAGTGAGCTTGAGAGGGGACAGCACTCACTCTCCTTACAACATGGTTCGGAGAGGCAGGGAAGCTGGGAAGGTTACGTGCCGGGGGATCGGCGCGAAGGCGCTTCAGATGCAACCGGCACGAATGCCCGGTTTTGACATTTCGTTCGCTGGGTCATGTGGTTCCGCAAAACAACCTCGAGCAAGTACTAAGTTACTTAGACCCGACGCCGAGCCAAAAAGGTAGGCAAGCGCAGCCTGCTACAGCTTGTTCGTCCTTCTTCTCCACTGCTTAGGGCTCAGCGCCATTCGCCAATCCGGTACACTTGGAGACGCTTGAAGTAGCAGAACTGGTGCGGTGAGTAGGTCGACAAGCATTCGATCGACAACGTTAGTAAGACACGGCTATCCAGGATTAAAATTGACACGTCTAGTCAACCCGCGGAACGATGTCTATCAAAGGCGATAAAAACGTGGCCATCCAAAGCAAGATGCTGGTGAATGGAGACCCAGAAACGAACAACGACACTGGCAGACTACCCAGTATTGTCATGGTTGACCAAAGGGACGCAAAGCTGATCAAAATTGATCATCCGGATGAGGTGTATTCAATCGCGTTTCTCGCTGGCGGGAAAGAGTTCGTGAGCGGCGGAGAAGATGGGAAGATTCGACGATGGCGAGCGGAGTGCCAGTGGACGTTGGAGACGTCGTGTTCCATCTTGTCGTGTCACATGACGGCAAGTGGGTTGTGGCTGGGACGGTCAGTGGTCAAGTTGTGGTGTGGAATTCGACGAGCTTCGAAAAGGTGAACGAATTCAAAGCATACGACGAGGCGGTGCGTGCGTTGGACATTTCAGCTGATGGGGCGAAAATCGCGACTGGGTCGATTGAGGTGATTTCCCACAAGTGAACGACTGCTTGGGCCAACATTGTGGGGTAATCACGGTCAAATTCTCTCTGGACAGCAAATTTATTGCAACTGCCACGTAGAGTCTATGACAGCCTCGATGGCACCCTCCTAGCAGACTTTCCAATCAAAACCAACATGGGATTGAACGGATCCCTCGCCTGGACGGGCAATGGAAACCAACTATATGCCTTGTCTGACGATGGCAACATTCACTGTCTTGACGTATCCTCCAAGACGACACTCTCACAATGGTCTATTCACAACGACGATAATACATATTGCATCACGCTAGCATGCAACGACGCATACATAGCAGTCTCTGCTAACTCATCGGTCTCATTCTGGGACACTACAATACATCAACAAATTAGACATGTCATCGACTATCCCCATTTCGTGGCGTCCATGGCCATCTCAGCAAACGATGATATTGTGGCTGCGGGTGACAAGACCACCACTCTCTGCAATCTCCATGGTATCCTGCCGCCATCATACCTCAAGCATGTGAGTATATGCATTTCGAAACAATGTTGTTATCCTGAGACCACCATTCCGACATCCAACATACACCAGAAAGAACTTGTCGCATTCCAGGAGGACAGCAACGTTGACTTACTCCAGGTACAGGTTCGTTCCTGCTCCTGTCCGAAACATATCACCGTACGGCGCAGATCGAGCTCCCGCCCACGACACTTTCAGCTGACGATCAATTTAACTATGATGAAGTTCGTGACCAATTGATTATGGATTTGCTGCCATGTTGGCCCTGCGAAAGGCACCCTCGCCAACGTCATCTGTTCATCATGAGGACCGGGTGCCACCACTTCTCTCCACATTGCATTCTTCAGGCCACCCCACGACTTCCACCCCAGAGATACGCTCAGAGGAGCATAACGATAGTGCGCCACCGCCTCGATTCCTTCGGATTTTAGGAAGGTAGAAGGGGAACATCAGGGAACCTACAGTCCTCCAGCCTCGTCGCATCACCGGCATTCAACCTGGGTCAGCACAGAACGTGACGATTGCATCGAACAGAGCATTTTCGACAATGGCCGGAGCTCATGGTATACCAGTGAGTGCTCCTCGAAAGGCTAATGGATGTGCTTCGTCTGAACTACTCAGCGAACGGTCAGAAAGGTCGGAGAACTGGTAGGTGTTCAAAGATGTCCATTTGACCCACAGATTCCATCGTTTATCCTTCCTTACAGAAGAAGAAGAAGAAGAAAACCAGACCTCGTACAGATGGAGGCCGTCCTCCGGATGCAGGGACATTGAGCGAGGTACCTCTTGCGTCGGATGTACGCGGAGACCACGACTGTGCTACTAACACCGGACATCCACACCCGAAGCCGTCCAGCGAGGTAGGTCGTTCGTTGCGTCGATCACGTCGTAGGAACTCATGTCGTATTAGGCACAACAGGCGAAGGCTCGACCCTCAACTGGGAGGATTCGTTTGAATGTTCGTATCCTTTCCTTCAACGTGTATTAGGAAGCTTATAGAAAACGTCAGCAAGAATCTGGAATCGCCACCCTTTCCTTCAGATTTCCCGCGTGGTTGTGTTGCTGTTCGTCAGAGACAAAAGAAGAATGATACCAAGTTATGCAATGGCTTTCTTAATACTACGCCAGATTACGAGTGTACGAGTGTGTGGTCAATGTTCATGTGCCCGGGCTTATTACATTCCGCGTTGACTTGAACATTGCAGGGCCTGTCCACTGTTATTGGGCTCGTTCGCTACAGGTTTACCTCTCCTTTGCAAGGCAAATATGAGGACACGCTGTTCACGGGAAGAGTGTGTATGCAGTGACTTCTTCCCGCTGCGATGATCACCTCAGATGTCCGTAATCAGTGCAGGGCATCCAATGGTTCGATGGAAATAATGAAATGATGTTTGCGATATGTCAAAGCATCATCCACACCCAAACTTAGTCTTTCCGCACTTTAGAGACTCGGGGTCCACGAGAAACCAACGTGTTTCACCTTTCTGATAGCGGATCGGCTTAGACTTGGATGATCGTGGAGAAACATGACGCCTGACCAGCATGTCTATGGGCTGTGAGGGGAACAGCTGTCGATAGACAACTACCAATCTCTAACTTGTTGGGTCACGAGCACGTTAATACCATCCTCGAGGATCTCATACACAGCGACATATGTAAACGTGAGACGAAGGTGAAGGGTATAACGGAGTTCAGGCTTTTGCAGATGGGTGTGGATTATATACAGAATAACTCTCGGACTTGATCACAATTCCCTTTGCACGCGCGAAAACGTTACGAAAAATCGGTGATACTTCGCCGACTTGTACAAAAAAGAAGACTGTAGGAATATGTAGCAACACGCCACCCCCAATGGCTCGTTGCGTTCGATGTTGCACAATATCGAACAGGACCTAGGAAGATATGATGGACGACCCAGTGATCACATGGGTTGGCGCCGGCCGAATCCCATTTCAGATGATACACCATTGGTACGTTGCGAAAAAGTGACATCTCACAATATGCATCCTTTCACAATTAACTAGAAATGATAAAACCCTCGCTAACCCTCGCTAATCGCAATGGGCTCAAGTTGAATTTCTTCGTCTCCCTCCTCGCCCGGCCTGCCCCTACCCCCTCCAAATACGATCGCAGAGACGGAGGTATCCTGTCCAGCAATGTTCCTGCCACGCGAAGAGATCCCAAATCCACTGTCGATCCCTCCACAGTAACGGACGGTATCCTTGGCGTACAACTCCCGAATGCTGAGCACGAATCGAGGCATGACGGGGAACGTGGTTGCGATCCAGAAGACAAAAGAGATAATGTACCAAACAGGGATTAACGGGTTCTCATCTGCAGTAATTATCGCGCTCGGGATATTGTTGATCAAATTCCTGTGTTGCCGAGCAAAATAAGATCCGTTAGTTTGTGTGGGCACACATTGACCGCGAGATTGGAACAAAAATCTAATAACGACATACAATAAAACGTAAAAGATGCCCTCCTTGACGATCAAGGACATATACCGGTTGAGCTGCCACTGCTTCGTTGCCTTGTACATCGCAATTGATTCCTTCACGGTCGGAATGAGAGCAAGAACAAGTAACAGGAGATCGAAGAGCGTCGAGTAGATGACCACATATTTGTAGTAAGGGCCTATTACAGTGTACACTTCTGTGCAAACCGAGTAATTGAGTACCTGGCTGATTCCCACTGGAGAAAAGCCAGCAAAGGGGGAAAAAATGCCATCTGTTCATAATGTAATTGTTTTCCGAATAGATGGAACCACACCTGTGGCATCGGTATATGGATTGTCAAAGACGGCACCGATAATAACTTGCAGGATAACCTGGACTGTGTAACCAAGCAATAAGGTGCTGAGGACAGTCTTTGACCGATTCCATATCGCATAAACTCGCAGAACCATGAATACTGACAATATGAAAATGAGCATTATGAGATGGCATTATGACTGAGACTCAACAACTCACAATCAGCAGTGCAAGTGAACACTATAATTGCCCAAGTATGCGCATAAGAGAGTCCAATACCTATGAAATTATAGACAGTGTCAATAGAGTACCACCTTTGATAATGATAAACCGCACTTACATCTACATAATCATGAACCAGAAATGTAATATCTGTGGAATGGACACGTACGTCTGCAATATGAATGCATCATTGTCGACAATTGACCATTTTTAAATGAAAACTGACCTTTAGTGGACCAGGCACGAATGTGGTGCCAACTTGAAATAATAATCAGCACCCTCAACCCAGTGTTTTCTACATACCCAGTGAACTAGACCTTCATTGAAAACGATTAGTTTTTTCTCGATAATATACATTGTGGCACCAATAAACTTACAACGCAGCATGGATACCGACATAACGGACCTGTTGGAGTATTGTGCATGAATACCTACAGTACCAAGTGTACCCACTATAAGAAACAACGTAGAAAACCATGTCCTGGGCTTGCTCTGCTGTATCATCAGCGATACAGTAAATCATTTCACATCAGTTGTTTCCGAACCCAGACATATTCGACCTGTTCAGCTGTTGAGCCATGGAACGAGATATTGAAGCAGAGCACATATGCACCTCTTTTGGAAACGTGAGGACTACGGGCAGGGGAGTTGTAAATTTCCTTCTGTATGACTTTTGGAGATTAATTGTTAGACTGCTTACTATAATCATAGGCCACAATGACGACGGATGAAACTGCATACCAGCATGTCAGACTAGTACTAGACATCAATAATATTCGTAACAAAACATACCTGATGCTGCATTGTTTAATAATTGGAGTTGGATCATGGATTGTATGTCAGACGACATGGCTTGGAGAGGACTGGATATGCTTGAATACGGTGGACCGTCGATGACTGAAAGACGAGGTTGACGGTGACAAACTTGGTCTTTATACCACCTACGTCGTGCAAAGTCGGGCCTAGGATGGCCGCAGGAGGGTACCCGGCTTTGAACCCGTGGTGGTTAACTTGTGGGTCGTCTACGGGTGGGTTACCATGGGTACGAGTTACCTGCAGGGCATGAACCCGGGTAAGTACGGACGAAGAGGGGAAACTTGGCTTACCCAACGGGTATACCCGTGGTCGTCGAGCCGGCACACCACTACTACTCGACAGGTCAAATGTCTGTTATGGGATGTAGTACCTTGATTTGGGGTGTCCGCTAGCAAGAGGTGTGCGTTAGCACACAATCGGACACTGACTCATTTTTGCACACCCCACCAAATTGGTGCATGGGGCCCCGATCACACCCGATCTGAGAAAATGGACCTCCCGTCATGGTCACTGGTATTGCTGACTGGAACCGAACGAGTAGTCTGAAATCTAGATCTGTTGGTCTCGGTCAGTAATGACAGTAAATCATAAGGAATGACTAAATGTATTAACATTGCAACTTGAATGGGATCAATTTGATCACCGCAGCCGCATCGAAGGTGTGTTATATACGCTAAGATAGAGATTGGAACTGATATTACTTGCTGTCCTTAAGAACTCCTCAAGATTTATTTCATTGCCACGTAGTCATTCTGAAAGCGATTAAAAATCCATACTTACAATACCAGACGATATTGCAAAATTGGGGCGGGACGAAACAAACAGGGGCTGGGCTGGTAGTGCAAGGCAATCTTCCAAAAATCAGTACGACCTCTCTCTACCTTTACGTAAGCTTTCAGGTAAGTAGGAATGCCAGTGGATGTCACGCGACGGCACGTGGGTCGTCGCTGGAATGAGGAGTGGACAATTTGTGGTGTAGAATTCGACGACCTGCGAAAACAAGTTCCGAAAAGCACACGACGGGATGGTGATTGTGGTCAACGTCTCAGCCGTACTGGATCGAATGATGGTCAGCGCCTGGTCATTTCCCACGGCGGAGTAATTGCTCAACACGACTACGCCTTGATCGCGATTAAATTCTCTGACGACAGATTCATTGCAACTACCACGTTGACTTTGGAGTCTGCCCGGATCCGTGATTCCAGCCTCGACTGCATCCTCCTCGCAGACTTTCCAATCCGAGTATCCACACTATTTAGTTGATTCTTCGCCTGGGGTCCTGGACGGCGATGAAAAGCAGCTCTTTGTTTTGTCTCAACATGGCAAGATCCACCCTTTCGATGTGTCCTCCAAGATAACGCTCTCGCAATGGTCTATTTACACCAACTACGAACCATGGTGTGTCATGCTAGCATGTGACGGCGCATGCATAGCAATCTCTGCCAACTCATTAGTCTCATCAGATCTGGGACACTACCACACATCAACAAATTGGACCTGTTATTGACTACCTCCATAATGTCTGGTCTATCAAAATCTCACCAAACCATGATGTGGCGACTATGGTTGACACAGAGTGACAGAGACGATCACGCTCCGTAACCTGTTGGTGTTCCTGCCACCATCATACCTCAAGCATGTGAGTATACGCATTTTGAAACAACCTTGTCATATGAGACCAGCGTCCCGACATCCAAAGTACACCAGGAAGGACTCGTTGAATTCCAGTTGGACAGTAATGTTGATTTACTCGAGGTACAGGTTCATTGCTTTTCATGTTCGAAATATGTTATCATAATGCACAGGTCGAGCTCCCATCCTCAACGCCCACGACCAACAATCAGTTCAACTCCCCGATAATCAGGCCTTCAGGCCGGGCTGGGACCCTCCCTGGGCGCTTTCGGGGACTCCGCTAGCTCGTCACGCGTCAACCATATCGTTCTGACCGTTGCTTTCTCCACTTCATTCCTCGTCTTATCTACCCACAATGCCCTCCCTTGCTATTTTCTCTGGAAATACATGGATACCCCCCGACGTATTGAAGAAGATCCGGGAGGAATTCTAAAACGTTCAATTGTTTGGGTGGTACGTTTTCGCTCGACCGTTTCACCACATTACTCAAGGTTGACCCCAAGCCCGTGTAGTACCCATGCAACATGCACGACTTTGACGAGCTGCAAGAGCTCTTCAAATACATCGGGTCGACATGAACGACGTTGCCATTCATATCCGGCCCTTCCCCACTTCTCTCTGGCTGCACGCGCATGATTACAGAATGCTGGCATCTCGGTTGTGGATCTTGCATTGGAGTTTTCGCGCGGTGTAAAACACCAATCTGTGGCACTTTCAATACCTACCGCTCAGCAGCCAAGCGGGTCACCCTTCCTTTCTCCCCGTCTCCATCTTTTGTGTATATCAGAAACATTGACCGGACAGTGGCGCTTGCAATAGGTCGTGGGAGAACTGTAATCATCTTCAGCCAGGCAGATTGGAATAAGCCCGAAATCCACTTACGTCGGAAGTCATACTTCGCTCTAGTAGTTTCCCCATCGTACGCTGAGGTTGTTCTTAGTTTCTATCCTTTTTGACGAAAAGGTGTCCTGCAACTCGTCGACTGCTGCACTCCACAACCTCGCGATAGCACCCACTGTCGACTGAGCTAAGAGGTATATTCGTACGAACAGGGCTTTAACTGGCTACGGTGCATTCCCTTCGTTCCTTTTCCTCGTTTGTTCAACGTAAACTAAGCAATGAATTTCGTTGTAGTGGAAAACGACCATACTCGGCTCATGGATAAGGGGATCTCGTTGCACCAGCAGGAGAGCCCTCTAGCTTCTCTCTCGTGACGCATGCTACGAGACCCATCCCATGAATGGGTACGTATCATTCGGATAGTATTTTTCGATAGGAAAGCCGATTGCTCACTCGCTCGATGGCTGCCTGCTCATCTAGAATATTTACAAAGGTGTGTAGGTGTCAAGGTAGCACTGACGAAGGGCGATCGTGAGAGGTATGGTATTTTTTGGGTATCTTCACTAATGGCGGATTCTGATCATATTCCTGCCAGTTTGACGTTAACAACCATCATCAATCTGTGCCACTGCCACATGTTCAGCTGATCTAGTGTCCTAGCGTAAGCGCAGTCGACAAAGTCCCTCCGTGACTGTATCCCAACAAAGTATCGTTGCATTGTTTTGTCAACTCAGGCTGCTCGCACAATGTCCCTTTACTTTTTGGAGACTGAAAAATTATAGATCTGGTGCTCCGAGGTTCATAAACGAAACGAAGGTTAGGTATCATTCCTTGGCCCTCTTCTGGGAAATGGAATGTGGCAGCCGGTCATGATGTTCTTCTATATATCACGATTTCGTATTCAGCAAGTCGCGCCCGAAGCATCACAACAGATTTACTCCTTATCTCCGCTCTGCGTTCAATGATCAGTTCATTGCCTCCGCACGCGAAGGATGGGTAATAAAGAGTAGACCTCGCCGGAAGGTCTAGTCTAGTCTAGTCCTTGGTCTCTTTTATCCAAGTCGTTAACCGACGACATCCAGATGCTGTCAATCAAACTCTCATTCGAACATGCCGTCCAATTTGAAGTCGGTTGTCCAAGGCATACTCGTGAATAATCATGCATGCCGTATGGTAATTTATGTATTCATCAAGTTCTACCAATACACACATGCAGTGGCAATGGTCACTGTAGTCATCTATGATCATGGTGAGTGCCAGTTATTGTAAACTTCGAAACGTAGATAACACTAATGTGATCGCTTCCTCGATAGTCCTTATGCGTTCCAACGAGGTATGTGCGGTGTCTGCTCCAAAATCGCCTATCGAATCAATGTCTTCACAGATCGCGTACATTTGGGTTGGTAAACAAGTGCTATAAAGTAATTTACGTTGTCACTGACGTACTGCAGTGCAAACCCTGGACATCGGTATCCACGTTGTTCCTCATACTTAGTCTGTACAATCTTCCGACAATTTGCTCTAGCTCACGCATAGCACTCCTACAAGCCCGTTACATTGGTATCTATGGTGCTGTGTAAGTGCGACTTGTTTGTTCTACTCCATAGTTCACTTTCAATTCACTTCCAAGGGGGACTTCACTCTGTATGTTCGAGTTGATTTATCAAGGCCTGCTATGGTGACCGTTTTCCTTTCAAGTTGGCACGATGTTCGTACCTGGCCCTGTAAAGGTTGGTGTTCCTATTCCAATAGCGGTTCTATTTCTGACGAGAACGTATGGTGGTTGGTGGCAGGCGTATGTGTTATCATTCCACTGGTACCCCTCGCCTTTCCACGATCATATAGATGTATGCATCATTTGTTCGCATCCTCGACGATGCTTCATGGTTGAGCTGTATACTTTCCAAAGGTACTATTGGAATATACTACTGGGAAAATTGGACTTCTCATGGCGTCCATTTGTGCCTCCATTCGTGAGCTGTCAGCCCTCGGTCCTTATCGCATTACTGACATGACATTGCGGCTGGAACAACAGTGCTCATGGTTCTGCGTGTCCATGCACTCTGGAGTGATCCAGAACAATCGTTACCATCCCTTCTAATTTACTATGCGGTCGATTTTATTTCCCGGATTGTTTTTCTCGCCGTCTCGAAAAATCCAAACACTGATGAGTCATAGGTATGGCTCGATCTTGCTGGCAGCTACGCTTATGAACACTTGGCATCGTTCCCCCCTTTTCCCTTCCCGCAGTCGCAACCGGTCAAGTACGGTACTAGATTATTCCATTTGCATCAAAGTATATAACTGTGATCGGCCCTTACTCCCAGCATCTGGTCATTTACTTAGCTCTCTTTGATTTATTGTTGTTGGTCTTTACTCCCGTTCCGACCGTGAAACAATCAATCACATTAATGTACAAGGCAACAATCCGGTGGCAGCTCGACCGGTGTATGGCCTTGATCGTCAAGGACGGCGTGGTTTACGTCTTTTTATCTTTCGCTCGTGTTGACACGCACGCACGCACACAAACTAACATCTCTTCAACCAAATTTGCTCCGGTCCGAGGACAGATGCTTGCTCAATGATCTTATCAACGCGATATCCGTCGCTAATGTCAACCCGCTACCCTCTGTCTGGACGCACATCCTTGGCCTCTGTTGGATCGATAACGCCTTTAGGATCTCTTCGCGCGCCGGGAATGTCGCTGAACGGGACACGGTCGTCTCTGCTATCGCGTTTGCGGATGTTTTGAACGATCCAGCTGAAGAGGTGACGAAGATGTTCAACCTGTCTCTGTAGGGAGGGACGACGAATGCCAGGGCGGTTCTCTTTGCCTAGTTGATTGTCGATGAATATGGTCGGAATCTGGCATTATGGACCTTTGGCTGATCCCTTCATGTTATATGCTATGATGGTACTTGAGCATGATCATGGCAGGAGTGATGGATTCTCGACGTTACCTTTATCAGCATCAGGTATATGTGGTACCACAAGTGAATACCAGCGAAGGTGGTAACTTTATGAAAGGGATCATGAATCCGGATAAGTTTCAGACCCGACCTTCAAGGGTTTATCTTGATGATCCGTCTTCTTGATTGTTCCCTCAGCCATCGAGCCCATGTTGGAACCGAAACTCAAGACAGTCACGTTAGGCTTAGGGCTCAACACGTTCTTCTCGTTCTACACACATTAAAATCACAGTATCCACCTTACCCCCGCAATCAACCTGAAGGCTTGTATACGGGTTGACTGTGGCGCAATGCCGGCCGAAGCTAGCCTGAGGCTGAAATTGCGTGTCACGGTTGAAATCGATACCCCTGCTGTATATTGTCGAGCGAATTAGCTTAGCAAGCTGTCCCAACGTCTGATCTCAGATCGTTCAAGACGTATTAACACTAGTAGCTTGAATCTTCAAGACGGTAGTAATCCTGGTGATACTGGCGCAATGGTTTCATGTGAGAATGGTGTGCTGGGCTTGAATTGAGTGTTGCGCCCGTGCACTCTTGTTTGTTCCGCCGATGAGAGAAACAGAGTAGCCTTGCTGAGCAGTTTGAAGCCTTCAAGTGAGCCGAGACTGCTGAAACAGTTGCTCTTTGCCGTTGACGTCGAAATTTTTATCGGCTACTGGGTATCCAAATAACACCCCACTGTTGCCCGTTGCCAGCCCCACCCAGACTCAGTTGGCTGTGAAACATCCCTGGATGAGGCTAGGCTGTGGTCGCCGCATCATGAATCCCGGAAGTCGCCCTGGCATCAACTTCTACCATCACTGCCTTACCCACGCCTGTCGCTACTGCAGTTTCGTTCCCTCGCATTGCACTACGGTCTCCCGCCGTACCAGTAACTGAGCCCACTCGGAGATTTGCTGGTCAATTATATATCCGAAGAGGTTGTTTCCCAACGAAACGGTATTAGGACCCAGTCTTCTTCAGCGCTCCATGTTCTATACTTCAGGATGATCCACCATCCCTATGGCGCATCATCGAGCTACATGTACGCCGCTAGCGAGGTGAGTTGCCCTGCAGAGCCTCCCGAGGAGTGGCGACTTTCCCGTGCTGACGATCATGCACCGCCAAACAACCAGGACGACCACCACAGTGGCAATACCCATCCAGTTCAATATGCCAGGGCTCCTTCAAGTTACCCGCAGCATTTTCGAAGTTTTGTGCCCGTGAGTAAATAATCATTCAGCTTTGAGTCAACTGGGCCCTGAGGTTAGTGTCTATCAGAGGTTTTCCAGTGAATCTGCATTGCGACCGTCACGAAGCGGGGCAACAGAGCTTGAAGGCTCAAACGGCATTGGTACTTCAACAAACGTGTTCTTCCCTAACGAAGGTTCGCTGTACCCATCGATGAATCTCAGCGTGAGGAACACTTTATTCATCTATCATTATTCAAGTCGTTAAAGCCTGCTGGTTCTACTTAGGGAAGGATTTGGCGAAAACTAAAGGAGTTGGGAAGTACCATGAAGCGTCGGTTCTCGTTGATCTCGTTGCGACCGTTTGGGCTCATCCGACCTTGTCATCGTGGTATCGACAACGATTCAAGTAAGTCCCTGCCCTTGTGAGCCGTGCTTCCTTCGGACGTTAATTTCTTTCAGTTTTTATATTGTAGTTCATTGCCTCTCTTTGGATGCCGTTGGACCCGCGTTATCTGTCTACTTGATCTCTTGTCACTATCTACTCAGTCCGTGCCGATCGGATCACGCTTCCCTGCCCGATTCGTTTTCAATGCGATACTTTTTGTTGAGTACGTGGATTTGTCCTTTCCAACGAGATTTTCCTCGGTGAGTATCTCAAGAATGAACACATTCCATCCGCATACCGTTATTCCTTCAGAAGGAAATCCGTAACCTTTCTTTTATCTCGGAACCATTCGTCCTATGAGCAAATATCTTGGCATACAAAGTTCTTAAAGCTGTCACTTACATCGCCATGCTGTGGACTCTTATTATATCATGGAGCTGCACAGCATGTCCGCTCCACGCGTTTTTCGTCCGATGCGGCTCCGTGTTGTGCTCGGAAGCACAGCTCACAGCTCCTACGACTCCTATCGATCGGGACACAAAGTTCTCAAAACTGTCACCTACATCGCAATGCTGTGGACTTTAGTCTCGTTACCCTTGCTGCGGTGTCCGAGTCTGCCGGCTTTGCTTACACATGACTAATCTTCTCGGTCAGCACCTCCAAGTCAGCATATATTGCCATCGCGATCATTGCGGTCGATCATTAGTCACAAAGACTCTGAAGACCCCTTTATTAATGCCTTCGATGCCCTTCGGCGACAAACATCTTTCACGACATCATGTTACAGGGAGACGACACACAGGCCGGCCGTCGACCAGCCATGCGGGACGGATTCGTACAAACGACGCTGGATGACTTTCTCAGCCTTTCGGACCCTGCCACTCCCCGTGCAAGTCAGCCAAATCAAAGAGAGGCCCAGCAAGGCCGAGCACGCAACCGGCCCCGCCCGACGTCTTGTATCTCCAACGTCAGTGTGGACTATTTCGACCCGCGAGGGGTCGGAGCCCTGCGACGCTCATTGATTGGAATGCCCACGGCTCGGAGCGAGCAGACGCAGGACCTTCTTCCAGAAGATGTGGAGGTTCCTGATGATCAGAGATCTCAAGTTACTGAGGTGGCCGGCGAGACCTTCGACTTTGAGGCAGTTCTACGGGACATAATAAACAGGTGCAACA
This sequence comes from Leccinellum rugosiceps, assembly GCA_038089755.1. Classification (NCBI taxonomy): domain Eukaryota; kingdom Fungi; phylum Basidiomycota; class Agaricomycetes; order Boletales; family Boletaceae; genus Leccinellum; species Leccinellum rugosiceps. Next base: position 21,892 of record JBBPLL010000289.1, on the reverse strand, counting down.
CGCGGTTTAACGAACTTCCACTTTGAACTTACTCTAACGAATCTGGTTCATAGTCATGGCGAAGCGGACATCACGTCTCGCGAACTTGGGGTGTTGTTCGATCAGCTTCGCGTGGTTGGGAATGGCGCTACTTCGTCAATACAACCCACCTTCGGATCGGGGTTCAATCCGATGAACTTGTTACGCGCTGTGCAGAGCGGCCGACGCCCGCACTTGCGTGATATTATCAGTGGTTTTCAAGGTGTCGTTCGTCCTGGGGAGATGCTTCGTATGTTCCTGCATTTTGCAACGCGACCCCGAGTGCTGACAGCTTAATTAGTCGTTCTTGGCCGACCGGGATCGGGGTGTACGACCTTCCTCAAAGTACTGGCCAATCAGCGCGACGAATATCACGCCGTGGAAGGAGAGGTTTGCTACAACTCGTTTTCCCCAGACGAGATTCGCCGCCACTATCGCGGGGATGTCCAGTATTGCCCAGAGGACGATGTGCATTTCCCAACTCTAACCGTCGGACAGACTATCGGTTTCGCTGCCAAGACACGCACCCCTCGAGCGCGTGCCCAAGGACTGACTCGCAAGCAGTTTTGGATGCAAGTCACGGACATTTTGATGACCTTGTTTGGCCTGCAACACGTCAGAAACACATCCGTTGGGGACGCCGCATTGCGTGGAGTGTCGGGTGGGGAGAAGAAACGCGTTTCCATTAGCGAAACGCTGGCAACGAGGAGTTTGTTGGCTTGCTGGGACAAGTGCGTTTCCCACGCACGTGACGTTTGTTGTTAATAACGTACTTTTTACCAGCTCAACACGGGGTCTGGACGCGTCCACCGCTATCGAATATGTACATGCTCTGCGGATCGCAACGAACGTCCTCAGGGTGGCCACCATCGTATCTATCTATCAAGCGGGAGAGTCGCTCTATGAAATGTTCGACAAGGTTTGCCTGATTTACGAAGGCCGGATGGTCTACTTTGGCCCGGCGAGCGAGGCAAGGCAGTACTTCATCGACATGGGGTACGAGCCAGCGAATCGGCAGACCACGTCCGACTTTCTGGTTGCTGTGACGGATCCGAACGGCCGTCGGGTCCGGGAGGGTATGCAGGCTGTTCCTTCCACGGCGGAAGAGTTCGAACGATATTACCACGAATCGAGGATCATGAAGGCAAACCTGCAGGACATGGCCTCTTTTCGAGAGGAATACGTGGGCAAGGAGGACCTCATTTATGCATATCGTAAAAGTGCAAAAGCCGAGCATGCGAGACATTTGCAGGAGAAGAGCCCATATACGATTTCCATCCCAATGCAAATACGAAGCGTGATGGGCCGGAGAGTTCAAATACAAGCCGGTGCTATTTTGGTTCCTGTCATAAGTGCATGGTGAGGTCGTTATTCGAGCACTTTGGGGCGTTTTGGCTGACAAGACTTCAGTGTATTTATCGTGCAGGCCACTATCCTTGGGACGACGTTCCTGCAATTGTCGACCAATACCACGTCGTTTTATTCTCGTGGTGGAATTCTATTCTTGTGAGTATTTTGATATTCTCATTCTCCTCGTCTAATTGTATGCACAGTGCCGTATTCCTGCCTTCGCTCTTTGCTATGTCAGAGATACCGTCGCTTTTCGCCTTGCGGCCAATCGTCCAGCGTCACCATAAGGCGGCTATGTACCACCCGTTCGTCGAAGCAATCGCACTAACCTTAGTCGATATGCCGGTCACGTTCGTCATCCTGTTGTTGTATTCCATTGTCTTATACTTCTTGGTCGGCCTTCAACGAACTGCGGGACAATTCTTGTGCGTAATTTCAATCTCACCTGTTTCTGTACTCAGGTTTGGGTTTCCTTAATAGTGTATTCTTCCTGTTCGAGTTTGTCACTGCGCTCTTAGGAAAAGCCTTGTTTCGCTGTCTAGCGGCTGCGTTCAAGTCAGAGGCACCGGCTCAAGCACTCGCGGGGATGCTGATCATGATCATATCGCTGTACAGTCAGTGTTGCATCCTCTTTGGTATGATCCAAGTATACTTATATGCGCTCAAAACAGCCGGGTATATCATACCACAACCGTCCATGATTGGCGCTCTGCGGTGGATCACGTATATCAACGTAAGTTTTGTATTTTTCTTCGCATATATGTAGGCTCAAGTCAGAGTACCATTAGCCGGTCAGATATTCATTTGAAGCGCTCATGGTAAACGAGTTCCATACGATCGATGGGTTTTGCGGGGACCTCGTTCCGAGCGGTCCGTCGTACAGCTCGTTCCCTGACAGCAACAAGGCGTGCACTACGGTGGGCTCTCAGCCAGGGAATCCCTACGTCGATGGGAATAGCTTCGTGGCCCTCTCGTTCGGATATTCGTACAGCCATCTGTGGAGGGTAAGGGTACCATTCAATTATTTTCTTCCCTCGCTGACCCTATGTCGTATCAGAACTTCGGCATCGTAATTGCCTTTGGTATCTTCTTCATATTTATGCTCCTCATCTTCACCGAGTTCAACACAAGTCTGGCCGGTGCGACGTCCGTCACGCTGTTCAAGCGAAGTTCGAAGACCTCTGCCGATCAGGTCGATGCATCCTCCAATTTAACTTTGGACGAAGAGAATGCGCGGGTTCCAAGATCGACGAACTCAGATATAGACGGTGCAAAGGAGAACGAGGAAGCACGGCAGGCGATGGAGCAGCAACCCCGGATGAGGAACACGTTCACTTGGCAGCACATGAATTATGAGGTCGCGGGCCGGCGACTGCTCAATGATGTCTCTGGCTATGTGGCTCCGGGAAAGTTGACGGCGCTGATGGGCGAATCCGGCGCTGGAAAGGTGTGTATCGTGCAACCCGGCATTCCTTGTCGTTTATTGGAGGCTAACGGTTTGCGGTGCAGACAACGCTGTTGAACGTGCTAGCAGAGCGAACCGAGATGGGCGTCGTCTCAGGGACTCGTCTCGTGAATGGACATCGTCTGCCGCCCGACTTCCAAGCTCAGACGTGAGTTCCGCCAATGACTTGCTAGACAATGTCTTCATTTTGTTTTGCCAGCGGTTATTGCCAGCAGACGGACACGCACCTTCCGACGATGACAGTCAGAGAGGCTTTACTGTTCTCGGCAAAGCTGAGGCAGCCTTTAAGTGTTCCATTGTCTGAGAAAGAAGCCTAGTGAGTTTTCTTATTTCCTGCGACGTTGAAATTCTGAAGTTCTGCTCGTAGTGTCGACCAGTGCCTGCGAATGTGTGGGCTCGAGGCTTATAGAGACGCGATCGTTGGTTCGCTTGGCGTCGAGATGAAGAAGAGGACGAGTATCGGTGTAGAATTGGCTGCAAAGGTGCTCTTTGGTTGTTTTGAACCGCTTTGGAGGTTTCTGAACTTTCAAAATTTAGCCAAAGCTGCTGTTGTTCCTGGATGAACCTACTTCCGGATTGGATTCGCAGAGTGCATGGGCGATCGTCTCGTTTTTACGAGATCTGGCAAATAGCGGGCAAGCTATCCTTTGCACGTGCGTTCATTTTCTTCATTTGTTACATGCGAGCCATTGAAGCTGAAATACCCATGATCTCGCGTAGCATCCATCAGGTGGGTAGCCACATTGCCGTTTCGGACGTACACCCGTTTGCTGACAAGTTGGTTGATATAGCCATCCGCTGAGCTTTTTCAGGCCTTTGATCGGTTGCTCTTGTTGCGGGCGGGTGGCGAAACCGTCTATTTTGGCGATGTCGGGCCCAACGCTTCGACGCTGATCCAGTATTTCGAAGAGAACGGTTCGCGGCAGTGCGGTCCCGAAGAAAATCCGTGCGTTTTCTCTTTGTTTATGTTTTTGGGTCATCCAGGATCAATGTCCTCATCTCTGCTGATCAGAGCCGAGTTCATCCTTGACGTCATCGGTGCTGGTGCAACCGCGTCCAGCAAAGTAGACTGGCATCAAAACTGGATCGATTCCCCCGATTCCTTGCTCGTCGACAACGAGATCAACGGTATTATCGCTCACGGACGGAGTATGCCTGCTGTGTCTGCCACTATCGGCTCCGGGTTCGCTGCACCATGGGCCTATCAAGTATGGGCGTTGCTAGGGCGCAATTTCACACATTATTGGAGAAGCCCAACGTACTTGAAGGCCAAGTTGATGCTTAATATCGTCGGTGGTCTGTTCATCGGGTTCACTTTTTTCAAGCGCAAGAACTCGCTCGAGGGCATGCAGAACAAACTCTTTGTGCGTATTCGCTATTCGTGTCGTTTGATCATACGCAGGGACGCTCAGACTTCATCAAACAGGCTGTGTTTATGGCGTTGATTTTAAGCGTACCGCTCTCGAATCAGCTGCAGGTTGTCTTCTTGAACCTCCGCAGGGTTTACGAGATCCGAGAACGTCCGAGCAGGATCTATTCGTGGACAGCACTCGTCACTTCTCAGATCCTCGTGGAGATCCCCTGGAACATCCTCGGATCGACGTTCTTTTTCTTCTGCTGGTATTGGACTGTGGGATTCCCGACGGACAGGGGAGCATACACGTACCTCCTTCTCGGAGTCCTGTTCCCGATTTACTACACCACCATCGGGCAAGCCGTTGCATCGATGAGTCCGACGGCAGAGATCGCGGGAATTTTGTTCAGTTTCCTCTTCTCATTTGTTCTCACCTTTGACGGTGTTGTTCAACCCTATTCGCAACTCGGGTGGTGGCAATGGATGTACAGAGTCTCGCCGTACACGTACCTCATTGAAGGATTGGTATCCCAGAGTGAGTGAACCAGTCTTTATCTCTGAACGCCCGGACCATTCTTTGCTGACGAATGCACCACCGTTGCACAGTTCTTTCAGGACAGTCGATCCAGTGTGCTTCGCAAGAGTTTGCTGTGATCCAGCCACCCGTGGGGTACTCCTGCGCGTCGTACCTCGGTGCCTTCATTAGGAACTCGGGGGGTTACCTCCAGAACCCCGGCGCGAGATCTGATTGTCTGTATTGCTCCTCCAGCACAGCGGACGCGTGGTTGTACACCTCGTTCAATATCCAGTATGCGCACCGGTGGCGGAACGTGGGCTTACTTTGCGCGTTTATCGCATTCAACGTGAGCATCTTGTTCTCCTTTGATTTGCTTCGACCTCGGGCGTTCTTTGTGATTAACTCCTAAATTTTCTTGGCAGATATGCGCTATCTATGTGTTCACGTACCTTTTCCGCATCCGGAGGGGCAAAAACGTGTTCAAGCGAGCTGTGGCACATGTATCGGGCATCTTCAAGAAGCGGCCTAGGGCGCCAGATAATAAGCAGGAAGAACTTGAACTTAAAGAAAGAAGTTGAGAGAAGTAGATGAACTTTTGTGAGCGTCTACTTTGGGAGGGACGAAGAAGCTTGGGTCAACAATTCCTGTGATGAATCTATTTATTCTGCATGTTATTGGAACCATATCAACGATAAGTATAATATAATATATCACTGACTGATGATGGAAATGAATCTGCAGCAAGAATGTCGGTCGACTTTACGAATGATACTGTTGACTTGGCTCCGAGCTCTGCTTAACTTCATAAAAACGCCAGTTGTAATCCTACAAATTCCTCGCCATTACACGAATTTTTGCATCAATTTCTGCAACGTGAACATGGCCCGCGGCGTCTCTTTCTATTCCCAATCTCCCCGTGTATAGACTTACCAGCGTGGGACTCTTGGGGCAACTATTCTGTTTTTATTACATCACACTGTTCTGTATGCCTTCATCTTCCTACACTCAATCAATCGTTTCGTCATATGCTGTCCCTAGGTGGATGAAATGAGGAGTAGAGCAAAGGTCCCCACCGGAGTCCAGACATGGATAACTGCACCCGGTTCTCTGGCATGTCAATGGAGTTTCGGCAAATCGGCGGCCGTGTGTCCTGGATCATCACTGACAGTTCCTTCCGGCACTTCCTCTGAAACCGCTATGCTGTATTTTCGAAGGGTTTACGAGCCTACACGAGGCCCAACGAGGACACTGATTAGACCGGAAATTGGTTGTACGGCCACACTTTCCCACTCATAGTACAAATGCCAGTGTCCAAAGACACTCTCTGCCCAACTTTGGTTGACAGATTATTGGGCCTGACCAACTGGTTTCGTCGACCTGCGCATGTGTCCACCAGCTTCGCGATGTCATCTCGGATTGCCGCCGTAAGTCCTGGGGTGCGACCTTGACTCATCGGATTTACTCACTTTGTCAAGACATCGTTGTCGTCGTGACATCCCTGAGCCCTCTGACCCTACAACAAGATTTTGACACAGTCCGCGAATATTTCCTATGTTGTGGTATTAGCTTCCTCCCTATGGGTGATGGGCGACAGTTGGCGATCGGTGAGGCTTCCGTCGGACCGGAGCCTCTTCGGTGCGCTGGGCCACATGTCAAACCACTAGTATGTCGGTCCATTGGCAACTCTCACTGGCCTAACTTTAGAAGAATTAGGCAACCCGAGCAATGCAACAGTGCGCAGGCTGTCTTGATGACAAATGTATGCCGTATCCGCAAGCTGAATAGATCACCCCCCAGGGTCAGTGTTCATCGTTTCATCTATGACAGAATTCTAATAGTGCTGGTTTTGTCTTCCGTCCTATTGTTGCTTCACCTTCTTTGACCACACCAATCTCATTTTCCGACATCAAGGACATAATGGGATCACTGCATCCAGTTCTCGCCACCAACCGATCTGCGGTCCCCGCTTTCAACACTTGTCAATGTGGCTGCATTACTCGTCACAAGGCAGAAGGCTATTTTGTGCCTGAGGGCACCTTTTTGCGACACGGCTGATAGTAGAAACTATCATCTACTGTCTCGGCACGCACTACCTCCTGCCGGCCTATCCGCGGTAAAGTTCTTGACATTTGTCCATTTTCACATCATGTCCGACCTGAATAGCACCGCCTCCTAGCTTCACTATTGAAATACTGTACGACGCCCTTCATTATTCCTTTCTTCTGCCATTCATCGGCCGCCTCTGTGTAAGTTTACTCCCATGTCTTCTGATTTGCAGTCGACGCTCCAGACGATTCTCATAAACAATGATGCATCCAGTATGATTAAGTACAATTTCTATCGATGATTAATCTGACATGGTGACATATCAGTTGCAATAGTCACCGTCGTGGTGTACGACTACCGTAAGTAGTCGATCCCAACGAAAGAACGTTTATATGATGATTCTTTCGCCAATAGTTGTCACATTGCCTAGAGAGGTACGTGCACCCTTTCTTCCAAATTGTTTTTTTTTCGAGCAACTACGTAGATCGAGTATATCTGGGTCAGCAAGCAAACGATGTAAAAGCATTGTACTTTGTTGCTGACATCATCACAGAGCCAGCGCTGGACATGGGTCACCTTGTTGTTCTTTCTCGTATGTACATGTTCCCCGACTCATAGCATTTCCATGTATAACGGCCCTCCAGGTCCGTTATGTCGGTATCTATACTGCTATGTAGGTCTATCAACCTCCGTAACACGTGCTCGACAGTATGATTTACTTTGCGGTCATCTTCAAGGGGCATCTCACTTCGTACGTTCAGGATGACCATCCAATCCTATCCGTGCTGAATACGTTCATTTCAAGTTGGTACTACATTCTTTCCCGGACCCCAAAAGGTTAGTCCTTCAATTCAAAATTGGGTCAGATTCTGACGAGATCACTTGGCGGAGGTAGTTGTACGTTGTTCACGTTCTACGAATGCATCACTCCCGCTGATGATCATGCAGATGTAAGTACTGTTTGTTCGCATCTTGGATGTCAATTGAATCATACAAAGGCACTGGAATCATTTACTCGACACAATGGGCATATACAATTTTCCTGGGTGCTTCTGATCGTAAGTTAACATTGCCTCGGCTATTGCCTCGCTAAAAATTGTCTTTGATCGCAGTGCTGATGATTCTACGTGTTTGGGTAATGTGGAAGCGATCAAAGATAATCCTCGGAATACTCCTCTTTTTCTATGTCGCCGAAATCGTCGTTTCACTCGTTGGGACCGCCGTCTTCGATAATCCTCATACAGATGCCATGGGTATGGGTTTTGTCCAGTTGCAACGACCAGCTCTTTTCTAACTTGAAGGACTTCTTCCTACTTCAGTTATCATTAATCAAGTGCTGGATTATACGACTTGCACAGAGGTGCTTACCGTACTAAGCCCTTACCTCACAGTCACTATTGTCCTCCCGTTCCTCTTCGATATCCTGTTGCTGATCCTTGCTCTCGTTCCGACTGTGAAGAATTCAATGGCAATGTACAAGGAAACTAACATATGGCAGCCCAACCGATACATGTCCCTGATCGTCAAAGAAGGTATCTTTTACATCTTCTTGTACGTCGTTGATCATATTTTCGCTTCCCTATAATACAGTACTAACGAAAACAGAAATGTGTTCAACAATATCACTGTCGTGGTGTCACAAGTGCACGTTGGCGCGTTACCCCCCACATGGGTGGTCATCTTCAGCCTCTTTGGCGTCCCGACGCTTTATCCCATTATTCCTCGGTTCGTGCTCGGGATTCGAGAAATATACGAAAAGGAGAGCCATGAGGGGATTGATGGCGGGTTTGGGGTTACGTCGAGCTATGAGTCGGACAATAACCTTGGTCTGGAAACGAACGTGTCTGCGCTCGCGTTTGCAGATGGACAGAGTAGTGTGGGTGAGGAGGGAGATGAAGAGACGCAGGTTGGATCGGTCTTGAAAAGGGAGGATCAATGATGGACGGTAATGGGACTTTCCCTTCCATCGGATCGCCGCAATCTCACGCGAGACTTGGCCGACGATGCGATATAGTAGCGAATCGTTCAGGTTCTAAAGCCCACCAAGGTCTTCGCCTAGTATATACTTAGCTCGTTGTGTACTGTCAGGTTTGCTCTAGCCAATCGTGGTAAGGGGTGGATCACCACGAGTAGGACTGTGTTTTTCATCCTGCCAGTGATCATACATACGTGTGCTTGCGACGAGTGGTGCGCGTGTCGTCCGGCTTAAGGGTGGTATGATGGTTAATTCTACGGAGTTGACGCCCTTTGGTTATCGCCGAATACTGACTTAGAACCTGGCCACCTCGTGTTTCACACAGCCACATTACAATTCTGCAACCTCAACTCGAAGTTCCTACCTACGGAGACTAGTAGTAACTGTGAATCATTATATTTTACTAGCATGTTCTTTACCGCGCATTGGAGCTTTTCCTGTCCCCCCAAAAAAACGATGTCTAGTCTCACGTAGACTCCCTTTCTTTGCAACTACTTACGTACCTTTTCTCCGCAAGCAACGCCATCATGATGTACTTCTTTGTCTGCTGATCGCGACGCGGCTGTGGGTAACAATGTATTTCATCTCCGCCCTACGTTCAAAAATCGATTGCATCGCCCCTGCACATCGTGGGTGGTGATAAAGAAGAGTGCACGTATTCTCTGGCAGGAGACCCGCTCGGTTCCTTTCAACCTTGTTGTTTTTCATTATCCGGCAAAACTTCTCTAGTGCTATCAAAATTCTGCAAAGAACAATAGTATGTCGTAGACTATTATATCTCTTTCGTCATTGACCGTTTAACATCCAGCCTCTTCTGCGTAAATTGAAAATTTCCCCCCATGTCTTCTGACTTGCAGTCGGCGATCCAGGGAATTATTCTCAACAATGAAGTATCCTGTATGATCGACTACGAATCCTAGTTTTTCATGTTTGATCTGACTAGCACACAGTTGCAATCGTCACTATCGTGGCATACGATTATAGTAAGTAGTCAATCCCAGCGAACTGATGTTTGCGACTGTTTCGCCAATAGTTATCACGTTTCCTGTGGAGGTACATATGCCATCGTGTCCAATATTATCATTACTTTTGGCTTAACGATTACACAGGTTGACTATGTTTGGGTCAGCAAGCAAGTGTTGTAAAGCAATGTACCATGTCACTGACGATGCCGCAGAGCAAGCCATGGACAAAGGTTACCATGTTATTTTTCCTTGTGTGTACATATTTCCCGACGAATTGCCTTCATGCATGACACCCTCGCAGGCCCGTTATGTCGGTATCTTCACTGCCATGTAGGTCTATCATTGCTGCAGTACGTGCTAGACGGTATGATTTACTTTGCGATCGTCTTCAAGGGGCATCGCACTTCGTACGTTCAGGACGATTATCCAGATCTCTTAGATACACTGACCATGTTCATGGTAAGTTGGCACCTCGTTCGTTCCTGGCCCTCATGAGGTTGGTTCTTCTATTCACAATCAGGTCAAATTCTGACGAGAACGTGTGATGGAAATAGTTGTACGTGTTCACATTCTACGAATGCATCACTCCCGTTGATGATCGTGTAGATGTAAGCACTGTTTGTTCGCATCTGGGATGTCAACTAAATCATATAAAGGTACGAGAGTCATTTACTCGACACAATGGGCATATCTAGTTTTCCTGTGTGCTTCTGATCGTAAGTCAACATTGCCTCAGCTATTTCCCGGTTGAAAATTTGTCTTTTGATTGCAGTGCTGATGATTCTACGCGTTTGGGTAATGTGGAAGCGATCAAAGATAATCCTCGGAATTCTCCTCTTTTGCTACGTCGTCGAGGTCGTTGTTCAACTCGTTGGTATCGCCGTTTTTGATAATCCTCATACAGACGCCATGGGTATTGATTTCGTCTATCTGCAACGACGACATCTTTTCTAACCTCTTCCTACTTCAGTCGTCATCAATCAAGTGCTTAATTATACAACCTGCACTGAAGTGCTTCCCGCGCTAAGCCCTTACCTCACGTACACGCTCATTAATCCGTTTCTTTTCGACGTCCTATTGCTAATCTTTGCTCTCGTTCCGACCGTGAAGCATTCGATGGAAATGTATAAGGAGACGAACCTATGGCAGCCCAACCGGTACATGTCCCTGATTGTCAAGGAGGGCGTCTTTTACATCGTCTTGTACGTCATTCGTCATATCTTCGCGCTGCCAAAGTCTGAGTGAATACACACAAATCGATGTTAAAACAGAAACCTGTTTAACAATGTCACCGTTGTGATATCGCAAGTGCACGCGGGCGCGTTACCTCCCACTTGGGTGGTCATATTTAGTATCTTTGGCATCACGATGTTATATCCCATCGTGCCCCGTTTCGTGTTCAGTATCCGAAAACTGTACGAAATGGATAGCCGTAACGGAATTGATGGCGGTTTTGGGGTTTTGACGAACGACCAGTGCACGATCGTTTCTACGATCGTGTTTATGGAGGGACAGAGCACGCTGGATGAGGATGGAAACGAGATGCAACTTGGACTAGCTTGAAAAAAAGGTGATCGATGATGGATGAGCGTTAGTGGGACTTTGTTCTTCTGGTCGGATCGTCGGGGAATGAATATTTAATGGATACTGTATACCAACAAATGACAGTCGTTGTTGTACCCGGCTGACGATGCCATATTGCACTTCGGGTTATGATTCCGCTTGCTGAGCATCGCTCAGACTGCAGCTGAGCGCAACTCTGAGGGCTCCCGGGAACTCCTGGACACATCAAAATACTTTCGTCTCATACGTATGCCAAGGTCCTTTCGAAGCTTCAATTGTATTTATCATTCACAGTGGGAAGTAAAGTCACTATTGAAAGGAGTCTCAGTCGCGTAAAGGTAGTGTCTTAACAGGTAGAAAACAGTGGCAACGACATTAATATCAGTGACAAATCTTGTCACTGATTGCCGAAATCTGCTAACAAAAATCAGTGACGTATACAATGTTTTCCGGTGTCAGTGACCGTGAAAAACATACCATTATCGAGTGAACAAAAAAAACAACACATGCGGGAGTCGAACACAAGACCTTATATTGTCAAACCGCAGACAACAGCATGCTAGACCATTGCACCACAAATCCACACATATGATAATGTAACTGATTATATATGTATGGTTCTGTTTGACTTGGAAAAAATCCGGACTTGTGTCCAACCCGCTACTTGCGACGGCGGCGGCGCCACTGGCATCGCGGAACTCGTGGCAGTCGTTGCGTGTTGAGTCAGTACAGGGTGCGGCCATGTCGTCTGAGTGAGGGGCAGAGAGGAGGGGCACATGCACATGCTTGTCATCATTGCGTCTTAACACAATGACATCAAATGGCACTGAATTTGAGTGCTTGACATTGAATGTCACTGACACTTCCGGCGGACGATGAATATCATGGGCATGCTTTCAATAACAGTGACAGTCACCTTGTCACTGAAATCATGTGACGGCCTAATCAGTGACAATGGCTACTAATCTGAGAGAGAGGAGTGTCACAGTCACTGATTAGTCATGACTTTAATTCCCACAGTGATTATGATACATCCAAACCAAGTGAACATTCATTGAGTGTCATACTGACGGTACATGCATCCTTTGGAGTTGGGGCAAGTCTGACCGAGAATTCAGCAGATCGGTATGAACGGGTTCATACTCCAGTCTTTTCGATCAGTCCGTCTGAGGCAGTATTCCGTCCGCTAGCAGGACCTGCGATGCGCGATGCGGAAGAAATGTCGATTCCAATGCGCTGGCGAAGAACGCTGGAAGTCGGTCCGAATGGCACTCAGTCTGTGAGTTTGATCGGTAACCTACACTGAACCGCGCGAGGTTGACGGGTCGAAAGGCCCCAGTGACTCGGACGCGCAGTCACAGTTTTTCGTAGAAGCTCGACCATAATGAGATAATCCTCATACAGACGCCATGGGTACGGGTTTGGTCCAGCTGCAACGACGAGCTCTTTTTCTAATTTGAAAGACTTCTTCCTACTTCAGTTATCATCAATGAAGTGTTGGATTATACGACTTGTACAGAGGTGTTTACCATGCTAACCCTTACAGCTGTTTGTGAAAACCTTCTCAAAACAAGATTTTTTTCCGAGTCGCGGCTCGCGTCAGACAAAAAAGGAAATGAATTAAATTGACGCGTTCGGATTCGTGTCTTGCTACTCGTTACGCCGTGATAGTACTCACACTTTATGCGTGATGTTTGACCTCAACATGCCCTATCTGCATATCAGCATGGACCTCAAGCAATGTTCTCTTCGCCTCTGGGAATATAGCTGGACACTCGATGATATCTGCCATGCACTCGATCTCTCATCAAGCAGTGCTTATCGATGCCAGTGGTGTTGCATCCTTGATGAACATGGGACAGTTACTCGACCACCTAACCCTCTTACCGCGATATCCGAGGTCTACGAAGCTGAACTGGACCTCTTCGTTCGAGTCATTCTTAGACACTAGACCGAATGTAAATACGCAGACACAGATTCATTTACCCGTATATGCTTACTGCTTTGATGGAGAACTTCACTCAGACTCTCCAGGTCAGATTGACTTTCCGTAGCGGCATTCTCTTCATGCAGGACAGTGTGTTCTCCACCCGAACCTGCGCCAGCAGATTCACCACCTGGACTCCGAGTCGGAAATGGACTCAGGCTTCAGTTTTCTTCATCGTAAAACCTTAGAGCTGTTCCTGGTCCCGGAAAAACGATGTCTAGTATTACGTAGACTCCCTTTTCTCTTTGCAATTACATACCTTTTTTTCACAGGCAACGCTATCACGATGTAGTTCCTTGTCTGGCGGTCGTGAGTGCGACGTGGGTAACAATGTTCACGGTGTACCGTATTTCGAAGTTCCTACTTACGGAGACTAGTAGTAACTGTGAATCATTATATTTTTAATAGCATGTTTTTTACCGCGCATTGGAGCTTTTCCTGCACCCCCAAAAAACGATGTCTAGTCTCACGTAGACTCCCTTTCTTTGCAACTACTTACGTACCTTTTCTCCGCAGGCAACGCCATCACGATGTACTTGTTTGTCTGCTGATCGCGACGCGGCTGAATGTATTTCATCTCCGCCCCACGTTCAAAAATTGACTGCATCGCCCCTACACGCCGTGGGTGGTGATAAATCGGAAGAGTGTATGTTCTCTCAGGAGACTCACCCGGTTCCTTTCACCTTGTTCTCTATCGTTATCCAGCAAAACTTTTCTAGTGCTATTTTAGTACGTCGTACTATGAGTTTGTTCACTATTATTTCTCTTCCGTCATTGACTGTTTAACGTTTAACATCCAGCCGCCTCTGCGTGGAGTTGAAAATTTCCCCCATGTCTTCTGACTTGCAGTCGGCGGTCCAGGGAATTCTTCTCAGCAACGAAGCATCCCGTATGGGTCGACTACGAATCCTAGTATTCATGTTTGATCTGACCTTCTGACCCACAGTTGCAATGGTCACTGTCGTGGCATACGATTATCGTAAGTAGTCAATACCGGCGAACGAACGTTTGAGACTGTTTCGCCAATAGTTATCACGTTTCCTGGGGAGGTACATGTGCCATCATGACCAATATTATCATTACTTTTGGCTGAACGACCACACAGGTCAACTATGTTTGGGTCAACAAGCAAGTATTGCAAAGCAATGTACCATGTCACTGACGATACCGCAGAGCAAGCCATGGACAAGGGTTACCATGTTATTTTTCCTTGTGTGTACATATTTCCCGACGAATTGTTTTCATGCATGACACCCTCACAGGTCCGTTATGTCGGCATCTTTACCGCCATGTAGGTCTATCACTACTGCAGTACGTACTCGACAGTGTGATTTACTTTGCGCTCACTTCAAGCGGCATCGCACTTCGTACGTTCAGGTCGATTAGCCAGATCTCCTTACACTGACCATATTTATTGTAAGTTGGCACCTCGTTCATGCCCGGCCCCCATAAGGTTGGTTCTTTTCACAATCGGGTCAAATTCTGACGATAACGTGTGACGGAGATAGTTGCACGTGTTCACATTCTACGAATGCATCACTCCCGTTGATGATCATGCAGATGTAAGTACCGTTTGTTCGCATCTTGGATGTTAATTGAACCATCCAAAGGCACTGGAATCATTTACTCGTTGCAATGGGCATATCTAGTTTTCCTGTGTGCTTCTGATCGTAAGTCAACATTGCTTCAGCTATTTCCCGGTTGAAAATTTGTCTTTTGATTGCAGTGCTGATGATTCTACGCGTTTGGGTAATGTGGAAGCGATCGAAGATAATCCTCGGAATACTCCTCTTTTGCTACGTCGTCGAAGTCGTTGTTCAAGTCGTTGGTATCACCATCTTCGATAATCCTAATACAGACGCCATGGGTATGGGTTTCGTCCAGTTGCAACGACGAGCTCTTTTCTAACTTCTTCCTACTTTTAGTTATCATCAGTCAAGTGCTTGATTATACAAGCTGCACAGAAGTGCTTCCCGCACTAAGCCCTTACCTCACGTACACACTCATCAATCCGTTCCTTTTCGACGTCCTATTGCTAATATTTGCTCTCGTTCCGATCGTGAAGCATTCGATTACAATATACAAGGAAACGAGCTCATGGCAGCCCAACCGGTACATGTCCCTGATCGTCAAGGAGGGTGTCCTTTACATCTTCTTGTACGTCATACCTTCGCTCGGTCAAAACTTGAAGGAATACACATAAACCAACGTTTGAAACAGAAACCTGTTCAATAACGTCTCCGTTGTGATATCGCAAGTGCACGCGGACGTGTCACCCCCTACTTGGGTGCTCATATTTAGTCTCATCGGCATCACGATATTATACCCCATCGTGCCTCGTTTCGTGTTCAGTATTCGGAAACTGTACGAAAAGGATAGACGTAACGGAATTGATGGCGGTTTTGGGGTTTTGATGAACGACCAGTGCACGATCGTTTCCACGATCGTGTTTGTGGAGGGACAGAGCAGGCTGGGTGAGGATGGAAACGAGGTGATCGATGATGGATGAGCGTTAGTGGGACTTTTTCTTGTGATCGGATCGTCGAGGTATGAATATTAATGGATGCTGTATGCCAACCAATGACAGTCGTTGATGTACCCGGCTTACGATGCCGTATTGCAATTCGGGCTATGGTCCCGTTTGCTAAGTGCGAATTTGAGAGCTCCTGGGAACTCCTGGACGCATCAAAATACTTTCGTTTCATATGTACGCCGAGGTCCTTTGGAAGCTTCAGTTCTGTTTACCATTACACCTGTTAGTGAAATTATTGGCCTTTTGCATGAAACGGGGAAAATTAGTAAGAGTCGCGAGTCATTGTGGACTTAGTAGAATCCCGTGTTCATGATGCACCTTGTATCACGCCTTAACTACTCCGAGTCCAAGTCTTACATTGCCCTTGCTCTGTCATATCTACCATGGGCAACAAACAGATATCCCCTGACCTCAAAATGACTGCTATTCGACTCTCAGAACAGGGCATCCTCACAACTCAGCAAATCCTGAACTGCATGGCAGGTTTCTCCCAGCACACATTTCTTCGTGTCTGCCAGCTCTACCGTGACACTGGCAACGTTGTACGACCATGAAGCGACCTCGTTGGACATCCAAGGTCATTGAACATGACAGATGTCCGGTATCTCCTGGAACTTATCCATCATCACCCGAACCACTTTCTTGCCTTTCTTTGCATCCTTTCAGGTTTTTGCTCGTGTGGACTTTGGTGCCCAAGCCTCTTGAGTTGGCTTCAGAGTGGATTCAACCTGTCTAGCTGGATCGCTGAGCAGTTCGTCCAGCTCATGGTCGATGTCGTCACGATGATCGAAACCTTCAGTGTCATCATCAACGAGTGTGAGTTTGAGTGAGCCCAGAGGTTCGGATTCTTCATCTGTGCTGGTGATGGTCTCGACGCTCTTGAATTGACGCCTTGCCACCATCGAGGGTCCGGGTGGTGTTGTGCAATCAAGAGATGCTGGTAGTAGTTATGATGAGAAGTACATACACCAGGTGCATGAACACGAAATTCTACTAAGTCCACAATGACTCGCGACTCATACTAATTTTTCCCATTTCGTGCAAAAGGCCAATAATTGTATACATCCAAACCAAGCGAACATTCATTGAGTGTCATAGTTTCAATTTTGACGTTCAAGCGCACGTACCGGGGGTAAAAATTGCACTGACGGTACACGCGTCTTTTGAAGTTCGGGCAAGTCTGACTAAGCATTCGGCAGATCGGTATGAACGGGTTCTATGATACTGCATTCGACAAGCCCGACTCGGAGGCTACATCGTGACATTCCCACTGGGCAATCCTCCAGTCTTTTCGATTAGCCCGTCCGAGGCAGTATTCCGTCCGCCAGTAGGATCCGACCTGCGATGAGTGATGCGGAAGAAATGTCGATCCAATGCGCTGGCGAAGAACGCTGGAAGTTGGTTCGGATAGCACTCAGCTGTCCGTGAGTTTGATCGGTAACCCTACATTGAATCACGCAAGGTTAACGGGTCGAGAGGCCCCAGTGACGTGCAGTCACAGTTTTTCATAGAAGCTCGACCATGATGAGATGCTCGAGGTCTCGTCGTGTCTAGGTTGACCATGCGATATAGAATACCCCGTGAGTGTGGTGCCAGTTGGCAACTACTTAAAGACCAGTTCTCACGCGGATCATGTCGTCAACAACTGTTGGCTTCGTTCCAGCGGCCAAGCTCCGTCGTCCGAAATGCAATGAGAGAAAGAGGCGGGGCGACACCTGTCCCGGCTCCCGGGCCAATTGCTGACAGAGCCCTCGTCCACCCGCCCGTTCCTGAATAGCAGCGAATGTTGGCCCCCGAGGTCTTTCATTCGATAGTTCCTCGATATGTCGTCATAACAATGGATAATCCGGCGGCCAAGTCAACAACCAATTTGCCCGGCCCGTGAGAGGGCCGGGGCAGGCTCGTCGACGTCATATTCACCCAACGGAAGTTGAAATTAAAACGCACGGCTCCTCTCGGCGTAAGCCTCAAAGTACGTTTGCTTGATAATCGTCTGCGTGTGCTAGACCACCAAATCAAAACCGATGGTTGTTGATCTACGTTTTTCAACCAGTGCCGTTGTCTAGGGTTCGGTACGGCGGTGCGTTGGGCAAGGTTCATTATGACCAGGTATGTCCCACAGTGAGACAGTTGGAGGCTGATTCAGCATCAACGTTTCGGACCACTAAGCTCGTCTCGTCTCATCTTTGTTTTGTTTCTCTGTCGCCTTGCTTTAATAAGGATCTGCTCACCGTGTCAACGCGCCTCTGGTTGGAAGTTGGAAAGTGCGCCGTCGCAGTTGTCGATGGTCAGGACTTGAAGACTTGGAGGCGTGGGTCTCCCGGACGATCATATCAACAATCGTCCGCGCGCTGGTGACTACCATTGGTGTTGGGCGTCTGGGTGTGTTCCGACCATCATGAATGGTTATTTTTACCCGGTTTGACGCAAGGCAGTACTCGAGCATTTCTAGGATCAGTACAAACCTTGTCTTCTAGCCAGGCGCCGGCCACCCCTTTGGTGGCTCACGCGTTTTGGTGATCGTGAGATTGTGACTTGAGGGTAACACCAAAATGGATGATGTCGAGACTAGAAAAAGGAGGAAGCGCTGCCACGAAGCGCGCATCCGCCATGCTGCAGCAGCCCGAGATGCGAGGCAGAGAAAAGGTTGGCGAGGACACTCACCACGCGCCCGTACCCACCCGAACCCGGGTTCGCACGCCTCGGGTGACCCATATACGTCATGATCCACCCGGGCCGCAGCTCGACGTCCGACCCGCATATTCTACTAAATGCACGACAAGATTGATTGATTTGATGGAGTCCCATCATATTCACATAGACTACAGTACTCACTTGATTAGCATCTTTACCTAATGTTCTTTTCAATTTCTTTGTGATATGGCAAGTCTCGGCTGGGTGCAGCATGATGCATGACGGCTCACTCCTTCCACGTCACAACGTTGTCACTGATCGTTTTACATATCCTCGTAGACTACTCATACCGTACTCACGCCATAATTTAATAATGGGCAGGCCAGTGCAATCACAGCATTCTGATCTAATGCGGAGTCACCTGGTTTCTATGTGCGTCCAATCTCCCTAAAATTTCAATTTGTGATGAGCAGGATGGGTCTCGGCAACGTTGTTGGGAACGGACCAGCATTGCCGTCTACGGGTCATCATTCCCGTCAGAAGAATTGTCCGTGACAGGACATTGGGTATCCGTCTGCCCAGTGTGTCCGGGGAACGACACTGTTTCGGGATGGCGTCTGGCGTTTCCATCAGGTTTTGGTTGGCGTTGGCGGTAATGTGTGTGGCGCAGACTGCTTCTTCGAGGAGACGGCAAGCCTGGATCTGTAAGTAGGGTATACTGAACGTGGAGGAACGGCGTTAAGTAAACCCGTCAAAGAGGAAAATCTATAAAACACGACGATAGAGTCTCATCTAAGCGAAAGGATGAGATAGAGAGAGAAAAAGGATATAAAGAGAGGATGACCCGCTGACGTTTAGGCAAGTTGAAACTCGCTTGTGACATGGTGACGGTGCGGACGGAACAAGGAAGCTCGTTGAAGTATGTCAGATCGCTTCTAGCTGGTGGGGGGGAACGGGACGGAGACAGGTCGACATTTGCCGGGGATCTAAGTCGGAAGGAAATTCTGGCGCGCGTGCTGAACTTACTATCTGGGAAGATCGGAACGAGAGAAGAGAACTTCGTTTCTGACATCTAAAACGCAAAGTGTCGTCGAATTGATTCAAATCAGTCATAGCCGATCTGGCAGTTCGGGCTAACACACTATAGTAATTTATAAATCTGGGGAAAAGCTACGATATGTTATGTTTGACACATGGAAAAGGCATGTGGGGCCGACATCACGTGAGCAGGCAAACGAGCCCGTGACCTTCCGAACTAAGGTTGGGCCGCACTGGCAGAAGCGGCCGAAAGCGAGATTCAGAGAAATCGAATTCTGGTCAATCGGGTCAATCAAGTTCTGAGACGGGTCACCCCCGTTGGGAACTATGCGCTCAATCTTGGGGCGTATACTATGGTTCGTTTTTGGATGCAATCCGATAGGACTGATATGTTCCGTGGTGAAAGACCGGATAGGTGTGTGAAATGGAGTCGTTCGGACCAGGCACGGTCTGATGGATCATGGAAGAGACCATGTGGGCATGTCAGGTCCGTTGCAATGCAGTGGGGTCACCCGCTCACGCGGGGAATCTAAACCAACCAGCGGTTCACGAATTCAGCTTTACATAAATTTAAAAGGTGCCGTAGAGTCTTCCCTCACTAAAGCCCCAGGTTTTTCTCCCCCTCCACCATCACCATCCCTGCGACGCGGCGGTTTCGAGCGCTTGCTTCTTCGCAACTCCCAGAGCAGACTACTTTTTTCTCAGCGCTCTCAGTCACAGACACACAGATATGCCAGGAGGAGCCGTTTTCGATTCCTCACCTACGGTCTTCAATCGCGTTGAGGCTCCTGTTACTTTGAAGGCCTATTTGCTTTGTGCATTTGCTGCCTTTGGTGGTATCTTCTTGTGAGTCTCTCTCAACAAGTCCGTTCCTTCATCCCCTCACCCATTTCACCAGCGGTTATGACTCTGGTTACATCAATGGCGTGACTGGTTCAACAGTCTTCATTCGACTCATCGAAGGTTCCGGGGTAACATCTCTGACGGGTGCCCATAACTCGTTGATCACCTCCATTCTCTCGGCGGGCACTTTCTTCGGTGTGTTATTTTCTGTTCTCATTATTAGCTTACTGCTGACCTAAGCATCAACGGCAGGTGCGTTGATTGCCGGTGACGTTGCCGACTGGTATGGTCGTCGACCAACTATCATCTTGGGATGCTTGGTCTACATCATCGGATGCGTCCTCCAGGCTGCGACCAATGGTCTTGGTCTCATCGTCGCCGGCCGTCTCATCGCTGGTTTCGGCGTTGGTTTTGTCTCCGCTATCATCATCCTCTACATGTCCGAGATTTGCCCGAGAAAAGTTCGCGGCGCGCTCGTCTCTGGGTACCAATTCTGTCAGTGCAACCATATTTCATAATTTACTTCCATCACTGATCACCTATGTATACCCAGGTATCACCATTGGCCTTCTGCTTGCCTCGTGTGTCACCTACGCAACTGAGTCGAGAAGCGATACCGGATCGTACCGCATCCCGATCGGCCTCCAATTTGCTTGGGGTCTTATCCTCGGCATTGGTCTTTACCTCCTTCCCGAATCCCCCCGTTACTTTATCAGAAAAGACCGTGTCGACAGTGCTCGCGCCGTGCTCTCCCGACTCCGCGGGCAGCCCGAGGACTCTGAGTACATCACCTCCGAACTCGCCGATATCATCGCAAATGCTGAATACGAAAGGAAAGTGATGCCGAACGCTGGATATTGGTCTAGCTGGCTTTACTGCTTCACTGGCTCTCTCTGGGTGGGCAGCAGCAACCTTCGTCGCACCATCCTTGGCACTTCCCTTCAGATGATGCAGCAATGGACGGGAGTCAACTTCATCTTTTACTATTCGACACCCTTCCTCGAGTCGACTGGTGCCATTTCTAATTCCTTCCTTATTTCCCTTATCTTCACCCTGGTCAATGTGCTCTCCACCCCTATCTCGTTCTGGACCATCGAGAGATTCGGGCGTCGTCCCCTTCTTATGTAAGTTCGTTTGATAGATCGGAACGGCACAGTCATTGATGCTGATATAATGCTGATGCTTCTTTGTCTTCCCCTGGCAGTTGGGGCGCCTTTGGTATGCTCATTTGCCAGTTCTTGGTTGCCATCATCGGTGTCACCGTCGGCTTTAACAAGACCCACACCAACGCCGCTGGATCAGACGTCGCGAACAACATCCCCGCCGTAAATTCCCAAATCGCATTCATCGCCATTTTCATCTTCTTCTTTGCCTCCACCTGGGGTCCAGGTGCCTGGGTCGTGATCGGTGAGTTTTGGCCGTTTCCATTTTTGACCGATTCCCTGTATATCACGCAATATGACTCACTTTTTGATGTTACACACACGCAGGCGAGATCTTCCCTCTGCCTATTCGTTCACGTGGTGTTGCTCTCTCTACGGCGTCCAACTGGTTATGGAATACCATCATCGCTGTCATCACCCCTTATATGGTAAACAAAGACC
>JBBPLL010000288.1:0-36633 GCA_038089755.1 Leccinellum rugosiceps | reverse complement strand
GTTCGGACAGACTCCTTAGTCTTGTCCACTTGTGCATCACGCATTAAGGCTTGACCCCCCACTCTTACCTTCCTCGTTCGTGGTTGAGTCCCTGGTTTGATAGGCTTAAGAGCGATCATAACACGTATCCTCCCGTTGGATGACCGTCGTGAGATAGGGAAGACGTAGATGACTCGTTTGACTGGTTCAAATCCTATGCCGATCTCGCCGACCACCTCCGTGTCTTGATCCCCGACAAGAGCGCTCGAATATTGATGCTCGGGTGCGGAAATTCCAAGTTTTCGGGAGACGTAGGCGAACACTCGAGTAATCTACCTTCCTTGCGGACGTTTATACATGGTTATCCCTAGATGTGGGAGGACGGCTACAGAAACATTGTCAACGTCGATGTCCGTCCGTCTCGACGGCCAACTCAGGGCTTGACCCCCGTTCTCACATGCTTCACAGTACTCGGCGATAGTCATAGAGCGGATGCGGGCTCGTCATACCGAG
Source organism: Leccinellum rugosiceps (assembly GCA_038089755.1). NCBI lineage: Eukaryota > Fungi > Basidiomycota > Agaricomycetes > Boletales > Boletaceae > Leccinellum > Leccinellum rugosiceps. The sequence continues at coordinate 36,141 of JBBPLL010000288.1, read as the reverse complement.
TCTCGACCAGAAATGGAGTGTACGTGTTGCGTATTGAATGATTCGTAGTGGTCTTATGCCCATGGCATCGCTGCAGGGCATGAGATGGACGTACGCGCCCTGTCGTTCGACGACGCTTCTTTCGACGTCGCGATCGATAAAGGTAGGATTAATCCTGCATCTTTGTTTGCTTTAGCTCGACCTAACCCTGTCGCAAAGGAACCATGGATGCGATGATGACGTCATCTACCGATGTTTGGGTCCGTGCGCGTAGTACGACGATTCTGTCCCAAATACCAGACTGAAAGCGTGCAGAATCCTCCGGAGGAGATTGTCAAAGACTGTACTGCTGAAGTGTCCGAGGTTCTAAGGTACCCATTCGAACCTCCCCGGCATCTCCCTTGGCGAACGAAGCTCACCCACCTGCCTTGCCCACAGGGTCCTTCGGCCATCTGGCACCTTTCTCTACGTTACGTTCGGTCAACCTCACTTTCGCAAACGGTTTCTTACCGGTCCGCATTCTCCTGGAACTAGGCTGGAAATAAAAGAGCTTGGAGAGTCGTTCCATTACTACATGTATATTTTGCGCAAAGTGGCTTAGATGGGATGCTGGGAAACTCGTCTCTGTATTAGATCTGTTGCAGTAGACTGTGACTACCACTGCTATGCATGGGATTGTGTAAGGTACATATGTCGAGCGTTATCTCTCTGCAAAGGCATGAACTGGTTTTTACACAACACTCTTCACAACGGTCTCTGCCAGCGAATTCAGACTTGCCTCCACCTTTGATGTCTCGTGTATTTGCTGTGAGTCGAGCCATTGAGCTACGTAGTCACTTGTAAGGTAAGACTGCCCGCCGCTTTAACCGTTACGCCAAAAGGCAACAATACTGAACGCTTAGCGTTCAGTACCGCAGGCAGTATATATGCTAGTTACGGGTAACTAGGTAAGCTGCAGGCTTACATCACTGTCATTTTATTCGAGAAGTGGAAACCCGGTGTCATCCTTACAGAAACGGGGGTGATTCAGAAAACTCGTCTTGAAATGTCTGGCATCATGGCGAGACAGCCTCCTAAAGGAACGAGGGTGCATTGCGTGCTTCACGCGGAATGCTACTGAGGAGAATGTGATCCAATCGAGCTTGGGGTAAGTGTATCACTCGCCTCTGATCTACTAACCTCCATCGTGGACCGTGTATGCGTAATCCACCCTTGGAAGGGGGGAAGGGGGGGGGGAGATACCCAGCCGTTCCACCTATCTCTTGTTCTCTAGCTTGACATCGATGGTGCCATGGAAGAAGGCGGATGAAAAAAAAAAGAAATTACTTATTGTTGACTGCAGGGCATCCCTCCGCCTCTTGAAGAATAAGTCGAGATACGATGTTGATGCGTTTGCATAAGTAGTTGCGATAGATACCCGTCCAAGCCAACGATACTTTGGAGAAGTGTATAATATCAATGAAATCCCATGGTTGAGAAAGCTTAAACTCCTAAGACGTTGCCAAAGTGGTGAAATTCAGGGGTTCAACAAAGAAGTGAGGTTTTGACCGTTTGTCCTTGGGATAAGATACTTATGTCTAAGAGGATGCAGAATGAATATGCATGTGGGATCAACCGATCGACGATTATGATTTTCAGGTAGGTTGCACTTGTCTATATGACTCTAGAGGATTACACCGCCAATACCGCTTCCGCGTCGTCGGGTATTATTACTGGGGGAAATGACTACAAGAGTGAACGTTTGAACCTCGATTATGACTAAAAATATTACAAGTCTACCTTCATCAAAATAAGAATTTGACGTTCTTGTAGAACGCAAGCATGGGATTTTCCCCATTCTTGAGTCGAGTCCGGTCTAGGTCGCCATACGTCTCCATGAATTCTGCGTGGCTGAAAACGCTACTCCTCCTCTCCCCCACAGGGAGTCCACTCGCGGACTTGACACCGTCGACTGGCGGGCGACGAGAAACCGGAAAGAAGAAGTGTGAATCGAACGAAGGGGGAGATGTGCCATAGGTAGGTGACAGAAGCGCATTCCTCGGATGAAGTATGTCATCGCCAACACCAAGTTCGAGGACGCATTCATACATATCCCGCAGTTGCTCAAACGCGGTGGGGAACAATATGTCAAAGTAACCCTGGCGGACGAAGATCGTTTTGCAGGGTACCATTGTCCCGCGCACGCTCGTCTGCACAACAGGTGCATTTGCACCTGGTACTGTATCTGGCAGAGAAGAGAAATCCGTGAGAAGGAGACGATGACGGGGGAAATGTGCGCGGAGCAGACGCAGAAGGGAGAGTTGACGTGTGGGTATGTATTCCGGAGGAGATAGGTTTGGGGCCAATGGAAGGGATGCATATACCCTTCTCAAGGGTGAAGTACGAAGGTACCATGGCAGATGAGGTTGGCGCTTTATGCGCTGACGAAGGGAAAGGAAAGATGCGATGAGGGGGTCCGTGATTCGAGAGTAATACGGTACGAATTCGCCCTCCGCGTTTATAGCGACCAAGCCCTGGAACGGCGCCAACGTACAAATATCATATCGCACGAGATCATGAGCAAAATTGTCCACAACTTCAGCAGCAAGGACATAACACGGCGCATGCTCTGTCTTGGTCCAGGAAAAAACGCTCCGATGCTGGACACTCGCTGTGCATTGTTTATGGCCTGCGCGACGTAGGCGAGTCCGTTGAGCCATTGCGAGCGGGGCGCTGATCTCGATGATAGTGTAGACTGTGCGATCGTAGACTTCCGGATAGTGAGCACGGAGATAATCGAGAATGTTTAACGCCAAAGTGCCGTTTCCAGCCCCGAGCTCGTATATTTTGAAATCTTCGTAAGGGAAGTATTTCAGGAGATATTCGGAAACAAGACATTGTGCGATAGCTTGACCGTACCATGGCTAGATTATATTTAGCATTGGAGAGGCGAGGAAGCGAGCGCACCCACCTTGAATAGCTCGGTAGGTGTATGCCAAAGTTGCGTACCAGGACCATCAGTCTCAGACAGGCTGCCACACTCTACGTAGCGGCGCGCGATAGCTGCCTCAAACTGCGCAGTGTCTTTGAAGCTTTTGAAGTCAAATCCCTCGTTCTCTTCTCCAGGCGCGGTGAAGATGGTCGCTTGCTTGGAGAAATAACCGTAGTGTGGATTGTAGAGCGCGTCTTCGATAAAGTCGCGTACAAGCATGCGCACACGCGTCGGTGGAGTAGTACAGGACTTAGCCAGGTCATTCGAGGTGACGAGCGGGTAGGAAAGGTATTCCTGGGAGACATCCGCAGAAAACGGGACTTCCGGGTTGAAATTGAACTTTTCCTTGTCGATTTTGCGGGGTGGTGGTCTGTCTGACCAGTGAGTTGAGGATGTTGCAAAATGAGCCTTGAGACATCGTCGCCGTTGACCACAGTGTCGAGCTTGCCTCAGCGTCGTCGGGAGCATGGACGAAGTGTTGACAAGCCTCGTTGGGCGGAACGGGAAAACCCAGACGCGTCCGACGTCCACAGCCGAGTTGTTGCATCCAATCACTTTCTTGATCTAACATTTCATCCGCTCTCTCAAGATGGACGCGGTCGAGCGTAGCGTTCGCTCATGGATAGTCTCTGAAAAAGACATCGAAGTCGAAAGACTCGTTGCAGGCATGTACTATTTCGCAGATCTCGCCGGCGCCTCCTTACTTCATCGTGTGGCTTCTCCAGGCATCTCGTCAGGAAGCGTCACTATCCTCGACATTGTCAAGGCTCTCGGCGAGTACTTGACATCGGAAGAAGATCATCTCAGGACCAAGGGTACGTCTGCAATATGGCGATCGAGATTCCTCTGTTTGACAGATGCTCAGGAGTGCAGCTACTTTCTTTGGTGATTGAGCAGTGTCCCAGGGACAAGCTCAATGGACAGGCAGGTGTGTCTGTTTGTGGATGCTCGATTCGCACTCCTGAACATGCGAACCTTCAGTCCGAGTTTTGGCTACATTCTACTGTTCCAAGCTGGCGGACACCGAAACAATCACACCGGCACTTAGCGGACTCTCCCATCTCGTCAACTTCCCCTCTTTCTCAACCCGTGAGGTCTCCGATGTCCTTTCAGCGTGCGTTCAATACCTGCCTCTCCTACGTGTAATTCATGTCTCTATTGGTTAGAATCTTCCAGCATGTTAACATGCGAGCATTGGTGCAATCCACCCGGTTCTATGTCTATAGTGTCGTAGAGGCTATCGTGAATGCGCACCGGGACCACCTCAAAAGCATAGGAGAGAAATTTCTTTCGAATTATGCTGCTCTAGTATCTGCAGAAAAAGACCCTCGTAATCTCCTTATCGCGTTCAAGATTTCGCGCACAATTCTGACAGAATTTGACATATCGAAGCATGTCGAGGTAGGTGGACGGCTCAAGCGATCAGAGGAATACGAAAGTTGTCTTACTCAAACCAGGATTACTTCGACATCACCTTTTGTTACTATCCGATTACCTTTCGTCCTCCCCCAAACGATCCATACAGAATCAGCACTGATGATCTCAAAGATTCACTCAGGTTTGTTTTCTTGTTTTCTTTGTTTTCTAATATCAAATTTACCTATGAGATGGACACGCACTTTATTGCGCCATTCGGTCACCTTTGAACAGAGCATGTCTCTGTGCAACTCCTGCTTTTGGGCCCCCTGGAATGACTCTGTTCCTCGAAAAGCTTTCCATCGCACCATCAGTGATCAAGGTTCGTTTGTGTTTCTACGATGACTACATAGGGTCTCATAGGTACAACAACACGTACAGCGGGACGTTTTGCAAACGATGGCTGTTTGTTTTCCTGCTTATGGGATTAGTGTAGCAAGGGAGTTTGGGAGGAAAATCTGGAGTGCGCTGAAACTTGAGGTAAGTGTTCCGATAGCTTCTACACACCGCATCAACAGACCACGTCCAAAGATCTTCCAACCTACGGATCCTTTGACAGAGGAAATAGCCTTGGATACCTTGGGCGCTTTCCTTCGCCTTATCAATCCGATTCTGTCAGACGATACCGACGATACCATTGCCATGGTGCTTAAAACGATTTGCACCGATTCCCTTGATGCTATTGGGACACCCGAGAAGGAACAAGCGAAAGCGGGAGCCAAAGTCTTGTGTACATTTCTCAATGTACCCTGTACGTCGATGTTCCATTTAGCCGTGGATTGGCGATAGGAACTAATTTAACGCCCACTAGCAAAACTCGGAGATAGTGCGATCAAAGATGGAATTGATAAACTAACTGGACTATTCCATGATCCAGGAGAAGCATCAAATCGCGCAGCAGTGATCATGCTCTTGACAGACCTCCTTAACGCTTTCGTAGCTCTGGCAGCCTCGGAAGTCTCGAATACGAGTGAAGATTCGTCAAGGGGCAGTCACTTGCTTATATCTTCATTTCTGACTTCCCGCAAGGATGTTATACTCGGGGCGTTTATTGTAGGATTGAAGTCTTCTTCGACACGTTTGCCCGCGGTTCACGGACTAACAAGTCTTATACGTCTACCCACTCTCCTGACGGATCCTGAGCTTGGATACATAGTGCATGAAGTAGGGGAATTCGTTGGGAAAGAGCCTGATGAGGTTGAGGATGTTAGGTATGTGGAGCTATATAGACCCGAGTTTTACTTTCTGTTGGAGTATACTGATGCTTGTCTCAGCTCTGATATCCTTTCATTATTATCCTCGATCGCCGTGAAGGCTCCACACCATCTCGCGGATCAAACTCTTCCTTCACTCTTTGCCATGCTTCCTGACAAAGCCCCCTCCAGTGATGCTCACTCCGAGCGTATGGGGTATTGGCGTGCTCTTTGTGCTCTGAGCAAGCTCTGCGTGCAACCAACCCTGTTTGAAATCCTAGTCATCCGACTTACAGCCAAGCTGAGGTCACTTCACTCCCTGCATGCATCGTTGGGAACGTCGCCCACAGGGGCAACAGCTGAAGAAACTGAACATAGTGCTGCATATGCACATGCACTTCTCTTAACCTTTGAAAGTGCGCTTTCAGCGAAAGTTACCAAAGCACCACCTGATCCAGACGTCCCCAAGTATGTGGATCAACTGCTCCCTCACCTTTTTCGACTCTTCCTCGAGGATGCGGTATCAGCTGAAGGAGGCATCTTCGCGGATCACAGGCTATTGCTTGTCGGCGCACAGATTGTGAAGTTAGCAGTGGAAGTGCTATTCGTTGAGTATGTTATTCGTTCCCCCTGAAAATTACTGCATTCACGATCGAGCGCAGACAGCAACATAAGTTCATCGGAGGGGTGACTTCTGCTTTCCTTTGCTGTGATGTTAAAGCCGTTACTGGAGGAGAATCTCTTTCCTTCGCGGAGGAGTTCAATCCAATTCTTGTTGGTGTAGTTCTTTCTCTTTATTGACCGAGATATTGATTGCTGCACAGGCATCTGCTAGTAAGCGTCAGCGAGACACAATGATTCTTTTTTCAGCGGCGCATGTTCCTGTCCGCAAGGAGGTACGCACTTTTTTCTATGGACTCACGGAACGTTCCCGAACCGTATGTTCCAGGTAGTGGTTATCCCCGACGCTCACGGGTCAACTTTCCTATCGCGATTCCTCATATCTCTTGTTCCGTGGTGCATATCACCCACTTACAGCATCCTACAAATTAAGGCTGCATCCGAGCTATTTGCGACACTGGTGAACAAATACACCGATGGTGTGTGCCGTTTATATCTACGTGTGACGTGTTTACACTTAACCTTCCACATAGATGCCTCCGATTTCCTGGATTATATGCTAAATTTTTACTGTCCGTCCACTCTCAGTGATCCTCACGTTCCCCCAGAGGATCGGCGCAGAGGCATAGACAACTGGGTATCCGTAAGATTTCACTTGAACCGGCAAAATCATCTTGGTTTACTGAATTGATATTACAGACAAGTAGAGGTTTAATGGTCCGATCCCATCCCATGACGTCATCGTTCATCGACAAACTCCTTGATCTTCTTGATGACGAAGTCATAGGCTGGGATGCAGCCCGTGCAATTGGGGCATTGTTCACGGATGATGGAATTTTGACTAAGCGTAACGGTGTTGTCATAAAGGTAGGCAGGAACCGCCCTGAGAACACCGGGAAATGCCCTGATTTAGATGATTTAGGTTCTACATGTACAGAGATATTTTAACGACGTGCTGCCGAAGATATTAGGCGGTGTTAAGAGCGTTGATGGTGTGATCAATTCTTCCCGATTCATCACTGTGGTTCTCTGACGACTGAACCCAGGAACGAAGCGAGAGAAAGCATATCTCATTGCTGTTGCGTCTCTCGTCAACGCAGTGCCGAGGTCGCTGTACGGAACACAGATGCCTATTGTGCGTATATCCCTGCTACGAATTATTTCCGGCCTATGTTATGATCCATAGCTTGTGCCTCTGCTACTCCGAGGACTCGAAGTTCCAGATCATGAAATACGATGGCAAATCGTCGAGACATTCTCAAAGAACATCGACACCTTGTCGGACGACAATTTATTGTCGACGTACGCTTCGACGCTCGTGGTTGCCATGCTCAAAAATTGCGTAGTCGCGGACATGCCAGAGCATGTGAGCGATGATAATATACATTGTGTTTTATGACTCATGCGATACGATGTACAGAAAGTTCGCATGGCAGCGTTAAAGCACCTGGGGCTGCTGCCCGGTGCAGTACGCTATGACTTGCTTCACCCATACAAGTCCTGCGTTTTGAAGGAACTCGCAAAGGTATTGGACGATCCTAAAAGAGCAGTGCGGAAAGAGGCAGTAGACGCTCGGTTCGTCCTTTGGGTCCCCTTTTGAAAGGTACTTGGTGCCTAACGACGATCCGACTTTAATTGATAGGACAAAATGGTGAGCCTTTCAACGTTGATGCGCCACTGAGCGGATCAATTGACTAGCAACTGGGCAGGTATAAATACAGCGGTTAACCCATTGCTCCAATCTACAAGACGAAGGGAATAAGTGACAGGTGGTGATTGTAGAGGCAGTACATACCATGTAATCGTAGCGGCGCAGGGCGCCAGTCGCGGGGTAAACCAACTTGAATTTTTAATCGCCGCCTGAAATAGTGGCAGTGACCGGACAAGCTGTTCCGCCGTCTTTTCAATTGCGGTCACCATTACTGCACTTGTGTCATTATGTGGGTCAGTGTATTTGAGTCTCTTCAACATTAGAATTTGGTTGATCGCTCGATCTTTAGACCGAACATCGCAATCCCGAAGGTCGTACTTATTGGTTTAACACAGCAAGTCGTGAAAGCGTTTGGGAGAAGCCAGACGGTAAGCACCGATCATATCATTGGTCAACTTCCATCTCAACTATATCCAAGACCTTAAAACCCCATTTGAGGTTGGATTTTCTATGCTTGGCCCGTGATTTTTACTTATGTTCATATCGCAGCGCGCCTTAACGCAGACGAAATGGAAGGAGTACTTCTCGGGCGGAAGGAAATATTATTATCACGTATGTCCCATTCGTCAATCTCCTCGCTTCGACACGACATTCAACTATATATTTATCTAGACCGAGTCCAAGGAGTCTAAATGGGATATGCCAGATGAACTCCTTTTGCTTCTGGAGAAGGTCGAGAAGGAGGCTCAGGGCAGCCAGCTCGTGCTGGCCAGTAGCGTGTATGGCTGCTCTTTTGTGTTGTATTGGCTCGGGTAATGATCTTTCTTCTTCTAGTCCTGCAGCGGCACCCCCTGCCGCCCCGAATTCCACTGACCCATCCACCGACCCTGCTACTCCGACCTCAATGAACCTCGCAAACGGCACGAATGGCACAGTTGCTCTCCCCGGTTCGGCCCTTCCCTTTTCTTCGGGAAGCATCCTTCCCGCACGACCAAACCTTCCTGATGATCCACTGATCCCACACAACGGCTTTGCAACCTTTGAAGAGGGTGAAAAGGCGTTCATGCATTTGTTGAGGAAAGCAGGGGTTGATGCAGATTGGAGCTGGGACCAAACTATGAGGGCTATCATCACCGATCCTTTGTATAAAGCGCTGAATACACTCGCCGAGAAAAAAACAGTTTGGCAAAAGGTTGGTGGTCGTTTTCTCTTTCTGGTTTCTTTCCCCGTACCGTTTCCGCTATCATCAAGAGGGTGCTAACAATTAGCATAACAGTTTACTGATGGACTGCGTGCGAAAGAGGAAGAAGAGAGAGAAGCCCGATTGTCCAAGCTACGTCCTGCAATAAGGAATATGCTCAAAGGCAACCCCAACGTCTTTCATTACACAACATTTGCCACAGCTGACAAGCTTTTCTCACAACATCCGATTTGGCAGCATGCAAAGATCGAAGCAGAGAGAAAACTTGTATTTGAAGAATATGTCGCAGAGCTCAAACAACGTGAAGTGGTGCGTGTCCATTTATGTCACTGCCAAATCCTTCCTCGCCGATTGTGCGATGTTAATTTCCGAGTCTAGCAAGAAACCAGGGCAGCTCGAGCTCGTAGTATCTCCAAGATTGTGACCCTTTTCAAAGAACTAGGCGTCGATGTGCTTACGCGATGGCGCAAAGCCCACGAACTAGTCGTTGAGTCAGACGAATGGAGGAATGATGATGAATTGCAAAAACTCCCCACGCTGGATATACTACTGGCGTTCGAGGACTACAGTAGAGTCAAAGAACGCGAGTTTGAAGAGCAAATGCGGCGTACACAAGTGGAGAAGATCCGTACAGAAAGGAAGGCACGCGAAGCGTTCAAGGTAAATAATACGGTTATCATTTGGATTGGCGTGAGTCCGTTCTAACACATGCAGGCTCTCCTCGGAGAATTGGTTGATGCAGGAAAGATCAAGGCGCGTTCCAAGTGGCGCCAGGTTTACCCTACGTTCGCTCTAGATGAGCGATATCTGAATCTCTTGGGAAAGCCCGGTTCCAACCCGCTAGAACTTTTTTGGGATGTCGTTGATCAGCTCGACCAAAGACTCGATGCAAAAATCGCTGCTGCTGAAGAATCCATCCGTCGAGTAGAGGTGCCAAATGAATCTCCCGAAGATGCAGCCAAGGTTGCTGTAGTCAATGCGCAATCGACTCTGGAAGAGTTTATGAACAGGGTGAGAAGGGACCCCGAGTCAAGCAGGAAGTTGAGTGAGGATGATCTCGTGGAGGTGTTCCGCTGCGTAAGCAACTTGGTCGACCTACTTTTTACCTGCTTAGCCCTTTTTAGTTACACGACCAAGCCGTCAAGAAGCAACAAGACGAGAAACGACGGTATGAACGCAAGCAAAGACATCTCCAGGACGATCTGCGCTACGCACTCAAAAAACTTCCCGACTCTATCGATATTAACATGTCATACGAAGCAGTAGGTTTCCCGTTCGTGTTTAATCATGCAACTTTACAGATGTTCCTAGATTGTGCCCCTCATTGAGCACCTTCCAGAGTACAAGGCCATTGAGGACGAAGAAAGCCGCCGCGCTGCCTTCTCCAAGTTTATGAAGAGGCAGAAAGAACGCCTCCGGGAAATCGCATCCGAAGATGGCGCGTCCACTACGAGTAGGAAACGCAAGGAACCGCCTCGTGATGGAGATCGCGAACGTGACCGTGACCGAGACAGGGATCGAGAGCGTGACCGCGAGCGCGAGTCGTACCGCGATAAGGGCCGAGACTACGAGCGCGACAGGGAGCGCGAACGTGATAGAGACCGTGTTGACCGTGACCGTGATCGCGACCGCGATCGGGACAGAGACAGGGAGATGCGTAGCTCTCGGCACCATCATCGTGCAGACGATCATGACACACATTCCCGCGACCACGGACACTCAGAGCGGGACAGAGATCGCGACCGCGACTACCGGTCTTCGAAGAACCCGCGTGACGAACGGGATGGACGTGATGACAGACGGCGAGCTCGCCGAAGCTCAGGAGACCATGGGTACGGGCGTGGATACGACGACGCGCCGCCTTATGGAAACGAGGATGAAGATGGTGACCGAGGCCGGGAGAAACGCGAACGAAGCAGAGATGTAAGACGAGATGCATCGAAACACGAAGATAGAGGATATAGCGAGAGGGTCGAGAAGGTACGTCGGTTGTTTTCGTTGGGAACCTGTTGCTGAATAATTGTAAAGCGAGCAAGATACGACCCCGAGATTGACGAACCAAGGGAGCACAAAGGGGATAGATCTCGCAGGGCTGAGACTCCAGAGGAGGGAGAAATATGATGAAATGTTCGATGTATGCATCACTAACTCGTTCTTAAGTAACATGGTTCCTACAGTTGACTTGTCGGACTTTAGCTTTGTGCTTTGATGGGTTGCCTATGTCCTGCGTCTGTCACATAATCAAAACCGTATCTTTCTAACCAGTCAGGCCTAATGGTCAGCTGAGTTGCGGATGAAGATTATGGCCAATACACGAATTGCAAGGTCGTAAATTTACTTTTATTCTATCCTGAGTTGAGGTAAACTCATAAGGATCCCTATTTGCCATGACTGTTTTCTGTTCTATGAAAGTTCACGATTGAAGCTAGATGCTGAATACAAGAAGGTGGAAGAGAAACCCAGCAACTGCCTAGTCGTAGCACGGTGAGTGGATCCTGTATTGTTGGTGTGGATAAAGTGTGCGTAATGTGTCAGGATTGGCGGGTTCGTCCCTCGTCCCCTGCTCTCTATTGCATTGAATCTGCTCCATCGTGCTCACCCAAAAGCCGACAAGCTGATGAGATAGAACTTGTATGTACGTTATAAGCGAACAAAAAGTCGCGAAGTGAACGTTCTAGTCCGACCGTCGATGCATACATCGGTGTTTACACGACTTTAGCATCCTCGTGAGGAATGGATAACTGCGAGCGATGGTACTTGAGCACGACGTGCAGTCGCGAATGGTGAGGTTACGTACGAAACTGGGGAGCATCTACACCAAAGTTGGCCGGGGCAGCCCCTGGTCTTGCGGACTGCAGGGCCAGGGGGGTGTACGCGCGTTAGATGAGTGCTTAAGTACTGACTGCGGTTTCCCCCAGTGCTGTCGCCCACAACGACGATGTTGGATCCCTTGTACTCCCTGGTAATGGTAGGCGGTCACGATGTTCTGGAGTGCTGGGGGAAAGACGTTCTCAGGGACCGTGGCAAGGATCACTCATGTTTTGCTTAGAGATGCGACGGCTGCAAGGACTGGGGTGACCTGTCAAAGGTCAGAGTGAGGCCTGCATTCCGTTCAAAAGAATTTGCCAGTGTTCTGTTGGTGAGACAAGTGCAGACTCGTCATCTCGCCTGCCCCTGGCCTTCAAATGACACCCCAGGGACTGTGGGCGCAGGTGCTCTGACGGATAAGGAACGAGCAGAGCACCTTCAATGCAGTCGCTCGGTGCCCAAACGATGGAATATGCTCACAGCAATGCAGAATTGTTATTCCACCTGCTTTCGAGTGACATTTCAGGGGCTGTGGGTGTAGGCACCCCAACAAGCACGATCGATACTTGCTGACAGTTCGGTTGCAGCAAAGAGCCCACTCGCTGAGTGGCGATATCGTTTGTGCTGCTGCTATGGTATTCTCTGAGGGGATTAAGTGCAAGAAACGACACCGTAATGGATTCCGTAGACAGGAAAGTCCGTATTCACTTTGTATCATAAGGATCACAGAGCTGCTAGCCACCGTATCAGACATTTGCTACCATCATGACAAATGGACGTTGTAGGCGAACCTATCCCCATTCCTCTCCAATGAGAGGATCTTGGCACATGCACGGCGACAAGGACGACGAAACGCTTCCTGCTCAGGCAACATGTCCGAGCGACTAACCTCGTCAGAACCGTGGGGGCACACGCGAACAGGGTAACGTGGGACTCTACCGCGTCCTACGATCACCAGACACGATCTAACACCGCCAGTCAGGTGACGACGACACACAAACAGGCGACGAGAGTCACGAGAGACCCATTGCGTGCATCCCCAGATCTTTTGCATGCAGCCACTGACCTACCTTTTTCTCGCGCCTGTTCATTCGATCGGATCCAGTTGGGTGGCCAGGTCATGTTATAGTTATAAAGGCGAGGTAAACCGCACCGGAACGTAATTGAACCGCCTGCGTATGAAGTTTACCACCGAGGGAAGCAACATGGTAACTTTCGCACTTGGGGAGCCTTTGGCTGGTGATGGGCTATGTCAACTTCACGTTAGCTAGTCCATCCACTAACCTGTGTTGTTCCGAAGCGCTGAGCGACTACGTTCGGGGCAGGTTGACAAACGCTTGATCATCGATGAAACTCAATAGAAAATGGTTTATCATTAAAGTTGTGCTAAACAACAGACGGGGAGTTATGGTTCATTTTTTCGGGCCACGAAGATAATGGAAGGTTGGTGAACTGGATTGGCCCGACGCGTAGACGAGTGTAGGGATGTTTATTCTTTATGGTTTTTTGATATCCCTTTCTCCGTTTCTTCTTGAAGACGACCTCCATTTTGCCCTTGGTATGCTCTATCACGGTGGCCTCCACTTTGACGTTGTTGCGCGGGATAAGTGGGTCGCCTCGAAGGGTGTATTCACGTGATCCGATTTCATGTATGTCACGGAGATGGAGTACATCACCAACGCGGACGTCCTTGAGGTGAGGAACGGTGAGGACGTCGCGTGGAGTTAAAATGTACTTTCTTCCGACCACGGAAGCGATGACATATTGAGACGGCTGGGAACGGATGAGGTTCAGTGCGGCGGCGGTTGAGCTCGATGCGGCAGAGTGGAAGGAGGAAGCCGCGACTTGACACGGCACGGTGAGTAGACATTCGCAAGACTGGTGGAACTGCTCACCTCTGCGGAAAGCCTCAGGAAGCACGGCCAACATGTTCGACAACCAACCCTGCTAAAAGTGTGACAATATATGTGACAGTGTGATTCCGCGTCGCGCCGACTCAAATTTAATCGGCGATTTAAAATTGTATTTTTGGTGTTTCCGAGAATTCCCTACTCCTTCATCCTCACCTTTGCCTCTCCCGGACAATGCATAGAATCGCACTACGAAACTCGGCACGCAAGGTCTCTTTGGCCGCTGTTCCCAAGGTTCGTTCTCCAACTTTTTCTCTATTTCATTCACTTCTGAACCGTTTTTTTTTCAACAGAACTGCGCGCTTCCATCGCGCACATATGCAACCGCCAAGCCTGGTCTGTTTTTTTCTCTTTTTCTATACTGCAGTATACTTGACGATCGGTTCTCTGTGCCCGGGTTCTCCCATTTGCAGCTGCGTCCGAGGTTTCCTCAATATTAGAGTCTCGCATCTCGGGCACGGCCGTCGGCGGAAATGTCGAAGAGACTGGTCGCGTTTTGAGTGCGTTCATTTCCAAGCCCTCGGTCTCAACTATCATCTGAACTACCTTGTCAGGCGTCGGTGACGGTATTGGACGCGTCTGGGGTCTCAAGAACGTCCAAGGTATGGTGTCTTGCAGTTCACTAAGTCATAAATAAACCGTTGTATGCAGCCGAGGAGATGGTGGAATTCTCTTCTGGTGTGCGCGGCATGTGTTTGAACTTGGAGGCAGACAACGTCGGTGTTTCCATCTTCGGTAATGACCGTCTCATCAAGGAGGGCGACACCGTCAAACGTACTGGTCAAATCGTCGATGTTCCAGTTGGCCCCAGTCTTCTTGGTCGTGTCGTAGATGCACTCGGTAACCCCATCGACGGCAAGGGTCCTATCGAGGCTGCCGAGCGTCGCCGTGCTTCTTTGAAGGCTCCCGGTATCCTTCCCCGTCGTTCCGTCAACCAGCCCATGATGACTGGTCTCAAGCCCATTGACGCCATGGTTCCCATCGGTCGTGGTCAACGTGAGCTCATCATCGGTGATCGTCAAACTGGCAAAACCGCTGTCGCCATCGATACCATCCTTAACCAGAAGCGTTGGAACGAGGGTAAGGACGAAGACAAGAAGCTTTACTGTGTCTACGTTGCCGTTGGTCAGAAGCGTTCCACTGTTGCTCAGCTCGTCAAGACCCTTGAGGAAAATGACGCGATGAAGTACTCGATCATCGTTGCCGCTACCGCTTCGGAAGCTGCCCCCCTACAATACCTCGCTCCTTTCTCTGGCTGTGCCATGGGTGAATGGTTCCGTGACAACGGCAAACATGGTGAGTAAAGGCAACACATAATGTACATATTCTGACATCATCTCGTAGCCCTCATCATCTATGATGACTTGTCTAAGCAGGCAGTTGCGTACCGTCAAATGTCCCTTTTGCTCCGTCGTCCCCCCGGTCGTGAGGCTTACCCCGGTGACGTCTTCTACCTCCATTCCCGTTTGCTCGAGCGTGCTGCAAAGATGAGCGAGAAGTTCGGTGGCGGATCCCTCACCGCCCTTCCTATCATTGAAACCCAGGGTGGCGATGTTTCGGCCTACATTCCTACTAACGTCAGTGCATTCAATTATTCATTTTGTCGTGATTCAACAGCCTCTGCCTCAGGTCATTTCTATCACGGACGGTCAAATCTTCTTGGAGGCTGAGCTCTTCTTCCGTGGTGTCCGACCTGCCATCAACGTTGGTCTGTCTGTCTCCCGTGTCGGCTCGGCAGCCCAGACGTGAGTCATCTCGTATTGTGTTGTTCGGCAGTCGTTTTACCCCTCTTACCTATATAGCAAGATCATGAAGAAGTTTGCTGGCTCTCTAAAGCTTTACCTCGCCCAGTACCGCGAAGTGGCCGCCTTTGCCCAGTTCGGTTCTGATCTCGATGCCTCGACCCGCTTCTTGTTGAGCCGTGGTTCCCGGTTGACTGAGCTTCTCAGTGCGTACTCTCATTTTGGGGTGGAAATGGTCGTACTTACGAATACTTTGAAGAGCAAGGCCAGTACCAACCTCTTCCAATGGAGGTTCAAGTGCCAATCATCTACGCCGGTGTCAACGGCTTGGTGCGTAACCGTACTTCTTGCGACTGTCCAGTGTCTGATCTTTCCCTTAGCTCGATTCCATTCCCGTCGACAAGATTACACAGTGGGAGGCTGAGTTCAGGTCACATCTGACGAGCTCGCAATCACCTCTACTGGAAGAGATTTCGATTGGTAATGTGACCCCCGAATTAGAGGCGAAAATCAAGAAGGTCGTTGAAGACCACGTTTCCTCCTTTACCTCATAGAGATTTTTGGTAATGATGCACCCCCGCTTTGGTTTCGGGAACAAAAAAGTATCTGCTTATCCTGTAGTCTTCATGTTCCGTTATACCTTGGCGAATACTATCATTATTTCGCAGAGCGATACGTTTCCAGTTCCCGGAATTATGTTACTTCAAGATGTGTTGTGTTGTGCTTCTGAGAGCATCATTCTACTGATGCCATGGCGGAGGACCCTCCGTCTCGATCCCTACACCGATTTCGCAAGTTTGCACCACAGCGAACTTCGTGTCTATGTGGGACTCGCGAGGCTGCAAGTACCAACGATGAAATTGAAGGGGGAAAAGAAACAATGTAGGGAAAGCTCAATCTGTGATGTCTGATGCTGCGTCAAACTGTTCGTCCTCTTCGTCCTCAAAGTACTGATCGTTCTCCTCATCCATTGACTCTTTAAGCTGTGCAAGCAACGCGTGGGTGTCAGTCAGTTGGTCGCCCCCATCATCCGAGGACGACGACCTACCATCTCCAGGAGCTCGTGACACTCGTTCAGGTGTGCCATGACGATACCCTGGCCTTCTGGTATGTTACCGTCGCGTCCGATGAACTTGCCGTCCTTGCGCATGGAGTCGATCTGGTGCAGCGCCAGTTGATACTACAACAAAATTCGTCAGAAACGTTTTATGGTGTGCGGGGCGTCGATAGGACGTACTGGGTAGAGGTCGCGAGGGCTAAAAGGACCTCCGTGCTTGCACACTTCGTTGAGGCATTTCTTGACAGTCGAAAGCTTGTTCGCCTAGGGGTGGGGTAGTGAGAGTTCGGAGTCTGCACAACGGGAAACGTGGAGGTAGACGTACTATTGGCATCAACTCCTCTGATACGGGCTCGCTCGACGACAGCAAGCGATAGATGAGACCATAACATCGTCTCAAAAGATAGAGCAGTACCTGGGGAGTCCGATCTATCGGCGAGCAGAGACGATATGGACGAGCAAGACTCACGTATTGGCCTGGCGGACGGTTTCCGTCTGCATCGACAAACTTGCCGTCGATTCTCATCTTGTCGATCTCTTGGAGACTGAGGGAGTAGTTGTACAGGTCGGTTTCTCTGAGACTCCATCGATGTGTGAGGACGAGGTTTTCGAGTTCGCAGCGGAGCTCGCTGAGGCGGTCGTGTATTGGTTTGAGCGAAGAGGCCACGTTCTTGGACTCGTCCTGGGCCTTGATCTGCTGCAAGATGTCGAAGCAGTCTTCGAGAAGAGAGGAGCACACTGCCTGGGAGGCAGGGACGATTCCGCCTGGTCCGAGGAATTTGCCATCGACGCGCTTCCTATAAAGGAACTGAGCCTTTGTCTTGGCAACTGGGCGTCGGGATACTCAACGAGTCGATCTTGCGAAGCTCTTCGGCCAGAGGCTTGAGCTCGGCCTTCTGTGAACCGCCCTTGGCAGCCAGTGCTACTAGAGGCCGTCGTATGGCGACGAGACGTTCGTGAATGGGAACAAGCTCGACGGATATTTCAGACAAGGAGTCTTGGAGAGACTGCACGATGGCATCTACGAGGATAGCAAGGGGGGGTCGGGAGGTCGGACTAAATGGTGGGAGGCGAGGAGAACGGAATAGGAAGTTGCGCACCACATTCGTTGAGCTGTCGTTCGAGCAATCTGGTCATGGCCACTGGATGTTTTCCGCTCTCGGCGTCGTGCTGGACGATGGAGCGGAGCTCTCCTAATCTGCGGTGGAATGGGGCGAGATCGGATTCGCTGTAGAGACCTGATTCCTCCATATGGGTGATAATTTGCTGAAGCAAAGGGGGCATGGCGTCAGTACGTGTCTACTGGGTAATCTGCTAAAAAAAGGTCAGGACTAGCAGGCACTGCGGGAACTCGAAACAGATGGCGGTCGAGCGAGCAGTACCGGCGATGGAACGGAAAGGGGGGGAGATGGACACTAACACGCATGGAAGCCAGTTGTGAGTAGACGGCGGGGCATTCCTTTGTGCGACCTAGGGTGAGATAGCAGAGGGAGAGGAGACTGAATACGTCTGCGAGGGTGGTGTCTACGCGGTTGTTGTAGGTGGTGTTATCGTCGCGGATGTCGTTGAGTCTCGTGACTGATCTGTTGTGTTGGGCGGGGAGGGATCGAGAGGGGAAAGGGACGAACCTTGTTTTACGACGGCTTGGTATAGGGCATTTACCTCTGAGGGTTTGATAAAGTCTGCGCGATCTCTCTTGAGGGCTGTGAGCCGGTTCCGGATGCTGAAACGGGCACAGTCTGGGTAGAGGGTGATGGTGAAAAGGGATGTGCTCACTTTATGACTGCCTCGAGGATGGGAAGTTCTGAACGAGCACTATAAGAACGATCCATCGAAAGTCACCGAACTTACCCTCCTGCGCTACCGGAGCAGCCATCTCGTCGTAAAGCTTTATCGACCGCGATGATCACAAAAGGCAAGCTCGGCTTTTTCGCACGCTCTTACATTTAAGTAACCCCGCTCGTTCAGTTCCAACTGCAACTCTACCTAGTAAAGCTCGCTCGACGCCGACGCCGACACCGCCAACCAACACAATGGAAAAGATCAAAGAGGTATCGTATCGCCATCATTACCCATTTCTCGTCTTACCCTTACCCTCAGAAACTCAACGCCCTCCGTGCCGAGGCAGACAACGCCGTTGCGCGCGCCGAGGCAGCAGAGGCAACGAACAAGAAACACGAACAGACTATCCTAGAGCAGGAGCAGCAGATCAGCTCCCTCAACGTACGGATCGATCGTCTCGAAGCCGAACTTGAGAGAGCCGAGACCCTCCTTGCCGAGGCCAAATCTGCCCAGGCAGAGAGCGAGACCTCAAAGACCACAAACGAGGGTCTCTTGCGAAAGATCTCACTTCTCGAGGAGGAGCTTGACGCGGCAGAGAAGAACGTCAAGGAGACAACCGAAAAGTGCGTCGGATCTCACCCGTTATCGCAGATCTCCCGCTGATCGCCGTCCTAGACTGCGGCAGGTCGATGTCAAGGCAGAGCATTTTGAGCGTCAGGTCCAGCGCGCTGAACAAGAGCGCGACCAGTGGGAACAAAAGTTCGAGGTATGCCTTCCCGCCGCCCTTCTCCCTGGCGTCGCCTCTCATGCACTCGCTCGTTTCTAGGATGCACTTACCAAGTATAAGGCCTCACAAGCCGAACTGGACGAGCTCATGAAGAGTATGGAAGGCATTTGAACACCCACTATCTATTATCCTCGTAATGCATCTACTCGTCACGTTCCTTGGCGAGTTCCTTTTGGTCATCTACAGCGGTTCTAACAGCCTGTACATCTATTCCTCCATCCGATTACTCCCTCTTAATCTATCCATCATGAAATTTAAGGACTTGTTATTCTTTGCAATCCGGTCACACTCGGCCCCAAATCTACGATGAGTACAGTGACGATGGTGTTACAATATTGAAGCACTACGATCGAAAGCATTACTCGTCACGGAATTTTAGCGAAATAGAGTTGACACAATGACGCTCGTCGGCTGCCATGGTTCGTGAGTCGATGGTTCGGATGAGCTTCACGCAACGTACTTGGCGTAGCGAACCCTTCGCCTTTGAAGACATGCCCCAAATGCCCACCACAGGCAGTGCACGTAATCTCTGTTCTAACCATACCATGCGAGTGATCCTCATGACGGGTCACGGCACCAGGAATGCCTACGATGAGCAATAAGTGACCAACCATGGCAGACAGACAAACCCCACCATCGAAGAACGCGGGCCACCCGCAGCCGCTCTTGAACTTGGTGGTGCTCTTGTAAAGCGGTGTCCCGCAGCCGGCGCAAGTGTAAATGCCCTGCCCGTTGTGCTTGTCATATTCGCCAGTCCCCGCAGGCTCAGTGCCCTTCTGACGTAGGACTCTAAACTGTGCCGTCCACGTCAGCAAGCGCCTCTTCTCCACTTCACGAGTCGCATACCTGCTCGGGACTCAGTATTGCGCGCCATTCGGACTCGGGTTTATGCATCGACTCGGCCATTCTCGGGAGGGAGTAGTGAAACGGACGGAGGTTCGCGTGTTGTAGTAGTATGCGTCGTGGAAAGGCGAGCTTGATCATCATCTGTTATAAACCCCGTAACTTATGTGTGGCTATGGATCCTTACTACTTTTCCGCTTCCACGATACAGCATTGATGTAGATGAATCTGCGGAATTACTACGCCATCATCATATCGTGATAGCGGCGGCAAACCCCCCTTGTTGATTGTCACCAGCCCCGTTTCAAATCACAGCACACTCGTGACCTCCAACTTTCCCCCGCACTGGTCTACGTGTCGAGCAGTTGCAATCAGCATTATCGAGACCACTAATGGTCAAGGATGCTCTCTCCGCCGCGGATAGCATCGTTTTGTTCATGGGAAAGGAGTAGAGCTGACGCGGTCACGGTCAGCCCAATTTGAACGAGCAGTATGCATTGCAACCTCTGCCGATGTCTCTCACCTGTCCTGTCACCACAAAGGCGATACATACCATTGATGAATCGATGACATCGCGAATCACCGGGCGCAGCCACACTATTGATGCACCTGACTTTGCAGTCGAGCGATCCAGAGTAAACTCTAAATGCATCCAGCAGGAATAACTCTGTACATCATCCACTCGAACTTCGTTCCAAGTTGCATGGACTCCGAAAGCTTGGATATCTATATCGAACAAGGTATTTGGCTAACGTTGGCCAGTCACGTTCCTGAGCATTCTCCCTCATTGGTGGTCACTGCCATCTCCTTGACGGAAAGCGGATAAGCGGAAAAGAAACGCAGCTGTAATATGTGAGTAAGCCCCTTTGGCCCCGGCAAGATGTTTCTTGCTTACTTTGAAATCACACGATGCGGGTTTCAAGGTCTGAAGCTAGCCAGCGTACCTTGCTTCGATTCTTGTTGCGAGCCTGAGCCTGCCCGCGTTCGACCAACCAATGCCGATTCAGACACGCATGGCCCACCGGAAACAATTGGACGCATTCCGTCGGTCTTCGCTGACGTCCTTTCCACACTGGAGCCGACGGGTCCTGATCGCTATATAAGATGCATAATGCCCATCTACGTGTGCTAACACAACCACTATCATGCCTTTGACAGATGCTCAACGCAAAGCCTTGCCAGTCATGCGGGCCATGTTCGGTCAGGCACTCATGTTTAAGTATGGTACAGTCGAGCCCTTCGAGCAGCGCGCGCGGCACCCAGAGCCGGGAAGCCTCCCAACTGATGTCACAGTTTGCATCGAGATCGCCCCTCCCTCCCCCAATCCAGACCCCACTCTTGAGGGCACTGGCGCGTTGAAGACGCCGGAGCGCGTCCCGATGTACTTCTATTCCCTCAACAGCGGTGAGGCCGGTGCCAACTCGGACCCGGACCCGGACGCACAGGACTCGCCGGGGGATATCGCCGACACCCGCGTTATTTTCTACATGCATGGTGGAGGCAACGTCGCTGGCCACCCCAGCCTGCAATATTTCACGCATTATTTCGGTCACCTGCTTCGTGCCGCTGCCTCACAGTCTGGGAGCAAATCCAAATCTGTGCTCATCACACCGAGCTACCGCATCGCTACGGGACCTCAGAACGCATTTCCCGCAGCGCTTCAGGACGTGCTGGCTGGGTACGACTATGTTCTCAGCAAGGGATACAAGGCCTCCAATATCATAATCGCGGGTGACAGCGCTGGGGGCAACCACGGTCAGTGCCACAGCCAATTGACCCACATACGACGATATTGACACCGACCCACCTCATTTTGAACAGCTGTTGTATTGACCCACCTCATCCTGCAATCTGGCAAACCTTGCCCTCACGGTGTCGTTCCCATCGCGCCCGCGTCCATCCAAACCCTAGAACTCATGAGTGACTATGCCAAACAACAAGCAGAACGCGACATCATTGATCTGTCTGCGGGGGAGAAGATGACGGAGGCCTACATCGGCGAGTCTGGGGTCTCACCCGCGGATCCGCTGGTCTCGGGGGCCCTTTTGTCCTTCTCAGCCAATTGGCCCAAGACGCTCATCCTGGTCGGCGACGCGGACGTGCTGATCGATTCTGCCCGTGAGCTGAAGAAGCGCATCGGTGCGCTCGGGAGGCCGGTCGAACTCGTCGAGTACAGTGAACTTCCGCACGCGTGGTGGATTATGCCCCAGGTGTTCCCGGAGAATGTCCAGGATTCGGCGGAAAGGATCGCCCGGTTCCTTCTGGAGTGACGAGAGCATACTGTGGGTTTATCTATCTTGATTCGTTCCGGAATTGGGTTGACCGCCAACTAGGTCTGCCTGAGTGGAATCATATCAGAGAGATTTTTCCGCTCCTAATAGGAATTTGGCACCAGGCGATGTACTACCAAGACGAATGAATTAGAATAAATTACACCCTCCAAAGTTTCAACGATCCGTTTCTGGTGTCATTCGGAAGACTCCGGGCAGTACAAGTGTGACAGGCGCGACATGGTTTTTCGTCGTCTCCATCCCGAGGTGTTTTGGTCACCTGAATCTCAAACTGACACCAAAAAAGATCGGGTGGCCTGAGACTTGCCTTACTTCGATTCTTCCCCCCGGGGCTCGGTCGCGAGTCTGCCCATTTTCGCCCAGCAGATGCGACACGTATGAGACGGTATGAACTGGAAACAGTTGTTTCACTGGCAAATCAGACTGTTGCTGGACCTCTCCGTCAGACTCAAAGCGTAATGGCAATTGTCGACGGCCCGAATAACGCGCCGTTCTTTTGCGATGGGTGGGAATGTTCTTCTCCGTTGTCTTCGCTGACGTCGGGGCCGAGGGGTCCTGATCGCTATATAATAAGACACACGACGCCCCATCTTAGTACACTAACGCGACCACCATCATGCCTCTGACAGATGCTCAACGCAATGGCTTGTTGGCCATGCGGGCCAGGTTCAATCAAGCAGGCATGTTCACGTACGGTACGGTCGAGTCCTTCGAGCAGCGTGCGCGTCCCCCGGCGGCGGGGAGCCCCCCACCTGATGTCACAGTTCGCATGGAGATTGCCCCCCCCTCCGCCAATCCAGACCCCATTCTTGAAGGCACTGGCGCGTTGAAGACGCCAGAGCGCGTCCCGATATATTTCTATTCCCTTGACAGCGGTGAGGCCAGTGCAAACTCGGACTCAGGCCCGGACGCACATGACTCCGAGTCGGAGGATATCGTCGACACCCGCGTCATCTTCTATATGCATGGCGGAGGCAACATCGTTGGCCACCCCACCGAGCAGGTTTTCATGCAATATTTCGGTCACCTGCTTCGCGCCGTTGCCTCACAGTCTGGGAGCAAATCCAAATGTGTGCTCATCGCACCGAGCTACCGCCTCTCCACGGGGCCTGAGAACGCATTTCCCGCGGCGCTCCAGGACGTGCTGGCTGGGTACGACTATGTTCTCAGCAAGGGATACAAGGCCTCCAATATCATAATCGCGGGCGACAGTGCTGGGGGTAAACACGGTCCGTCCCATTGACCCATGTGCGCCAATATTGACACTGACCCGCCACAGCCGCCGTAATGACCCACCTCATCCTGCAGTCCGGCAAACCCTGTCCTTGCGGCGTCGTTGCCATCGCGCCCTCGTGCATCCAAGAGCTCGACCGCACGAGCGAACATGCCAAGCAGCAGGCAGAACGCGACATCATCGGTCTGTCCACGGGCGAAAAGATGATGAAGGCCTACATCGGCGAGTCCGGAATCTCACCCGCGGATCCGCTCGTTTCGGGTGCCCTTTTACCCATCTCGACCGATTGGCCCAGGACGCTCATCCTGATCGGCGACGCGGACGTGCTGATCAATGGATCCCGCGAGCTGAAAGAGCGCATCGCTGCGGTCGGGAGGCCGGTCGAACTCGTCGAGTACGAAGAGCGTCCGCATGGGTGGTGGGTTATGCCCCAGGTCTTTGGGGAGGATGTCCAGGATTCGGCGGAGAGGATCGCTCGGTTTGTTCTCCAGTGAGGGAGCACACAACCTTGATTCGTTTGGCTGGTATTGGATGTTTATTGACGGCTGGCTGGCTATTTGGCGGTGGTCACATCAGAATAATTTTACCGCTCCCGATTGGAATTTGGTACTAGGTAATGTGGTATGTGGTATTGGTGTGAATGATTATTTGGTCGACCAATCATACGTACCAGAAACAGCGACAAACACAAAAGAAGGTCCGCGAATCCAATTCGTGGTGGTTGCCAGTGACCACCGCGAAAAGCCTCAGAGGAAAACGGCCTCAATGCTCCAGTATCTTGGTGATGGGGTGACACAGTTGGGTGGTCGATATGGAGCGCTCCAGACTCACTGTGATGATTCCAGGAAGCCGTGGAATCGTGCACGGGGGAAAAACTCACGAGAATCCGAGCAACAATATTGCTGAAACAATCGGGCGAATCTCTCGAAACTTCTCCAAGATTGAGGCTTTGAAACTTGGTCGGTATGATCCATATACAAGTCCAGGATTGGGGTTATCGAACGAGACAGACCTCGTTTCTACATGATCTCGACCCGTTGGTAACGCTACCGAGATACTCCAACACGACTGCGGGATACAAAACATGTGTACAGAGGCGTGCACGATCCGGTATCTGAATCACCAAGGTCTCAACAAGGCGTAGCCTCTCAAAGTTGCAAGGTAGGAGTCACTAGTCACATCCGGCTCATATCGAAGTAGCCGGCACGCCGGCACCGTTGCCTGACATAACTTCATAAAAGACCGGGGCATGCCACATTTTCGTGCCATCGGTAGACCACTATCATGCCGCTCTCAGACACGCAACGCAATGCACTGCCAAGAGTGCGTGAAATAATTCGCACACATTTATCCCCCCATGGCACCCTCGAGTCCGTGGAGGAGCGCGCACGACGCCCAGCTCCAGAGACCCTCCCACCGGATGTCACGGTGCACATCGAGATCGCACCTCCATCCCTCCATCCGCATCCCATCCTGGAAGGCACCGGGGTGTTGAAGATTCCGGAGCGCGTTCCCATCTATTTCTATTCCCTCACCAATAACATAGCCAATGCCAACTCGGACTCGGGCTTGGATCTACAGGACCTGAAGGATATTTCCAATACCCGCGTCATCTTTTTCATTCACGGCGGAGGCAACGTCACCGGCCACCCTACGACCGTATTCTTTATGCAATATTACGCCCAACTACTCCGTGCGGTCGCCTCGCAGTCGGAAGGAGCAGCCCAGTGTGTGCTCATCGCGCCGAGCTACCGCCTCGCCACGGTCCCCGAGAACGTCTTTCCCGCAGCGCTCCAGGACATTGTAGCTGCCTACGACTACGTCCTCGGCAAGGGGTACAAGGCGTCCAACGTTATCATCGCTGGCGACAGCGCAGGGGGCAACCATGGTGAGTTACCCGAGTACCAATTCAACTGTATCGACATTGACCCTCGTTCGCACAGCCGTCGTGTTGACCCACCTCGTCTTGCAGTCCGGAAGACCGCATCCCAGTGGTGTCATCGCCCTCGCTCCGGGATCCATCCAGACGAGTGACCTCCTGAGCAACTACGCGAAGAAGCTCGCCGATCGTGATATCGTGGATCTGCCCGCACTAGAGCGGATGTATACCGTGTACGTCGGCGAGTCTGGCGTCTCACGCACGAATCCACTCGTCTCCGGGTCCCTTTTGCCCTTCACGGTCGATTGGCCCAGGACGCTCATCCTTGTCGGCGACACGGACCTGTTGATCGACGCCTCCCGCGAGCTGAAGAAACGCCTCGCGGCACTCGGGAGGCCTGTCGAACTCATCGAATATGACGAGCGTCCGCATGGGTGGTGGACTCTACCCAAGATCTTTCCAGAGGAGATCAGGGATTCTACGGAGAGGATCGCCCGGTTTGTTCTACAATGATCGTTGGGTTGGCGTAAGGCGAATGAGTGGAATATGTGCATGATGGACCAGCAACCCAATGTAACCACTATCAGGATCTCACGCGGAAGCATAATCTCGGTGACAGTGACACGATGAGCAACAGGCAAATACCTACTCCTGGTACGACTAGTAGACGCTACGAACTGTTCGCTGAACTTTTCTTCACGCTCCACGGTAGCAAGACTTTTTGTACATTTAGAATGTAATTGTTCCCATATCTACAATTGAGCACGAGAAACATGAACATTATGTTCTACTCTCTGGATCAGATATTAAAATTTGGGAGTTGTTCTTTGCCCTTGTTCCCCTAACCGCTTTCCATGGAAGTGATGGGATAGCGTAGTGAATAAAGGGCAAGTGTATATAATATGGCATGAGACAGTGCTGTGGGTTGCACAGCTCCAGTATGATCTATCAAAGCTGCAGCATTTTGAAAAAAAAAAAAGTTAGCTGGTACTAAAATGTAATTCTAACAAGGTATCTCGAGAGAATTTGTCTCAGTTATCGAGTAGGAAGGGATGACCAGTCACCAGTGGCGATTTTCAACTTTCAGAAATGTACAATGATTCTGTGGTGAATAGAACGCGATGGAAAGCCTCCTGGACGTGGATGTGTTGGGGTCCTGAGTCAGATTATAGAGAAGAGTTCTGCAAGGCAGAAGGTTAGTGAAAGAAGAAACCTCTCAGAGCATTCGAGTGCGAAAATCAATCTGCGTGGGAACAAAAGACAAATAGCGTGTCTCCCCCTATCTGAGTTTGAATTAGTGTGGACACTAGTGGCGCGGCCCCTGCACTCTGTAAATTCGGTTTGTTTTGTTTTTGCGACTGGACGAAGTTTGTGAGGATATCACTCAGGCTGGCCCTCTCAACGTCGCGCTGTACAGCCCGCAGTATGGACCAAACGTCTAGGAAGCCAAGGTCTGTCGCTTTTCCGTACTCATGACATTTCCCCTCCATCTACTATGTATTTCGCCCCTTTGACGTTGCTCCGTAAACAGAACCTGACCTTCAGACCGTCGCCTTCGCCCTTAACTACTCCAAAGCAACGGACGTCCCCAACTTCGTCCTCCGTTTGCTCTCCCATGAACAAGACATGCTTATGAAGTACATATATAACGGGATAGTCATGTCTGACTGGGGCAACGTCAGCAGGTTCATGTTGCCCGGATGGCATGAAAAGGTGCGGTTTGCGTGGGTCCTCTATGTTCTTCATCTTCTTACCTTTCCCCCGTGGTTTTGTATCGCGTGCCGTGTGCTGAATTCAGTGAGATAGTCGACAGAGATCGCATCAACAGAATATCATGACCGA
This sequence comes from Leccinellum rugosiceps, assembly GCA_038089755.1. Lineage (NCBI taxonomy): Eukaryota > Fungi > Basidiomycota > Agaricomycetes > Boletales > Boletaceae > Leccinellum > Leccinellum rugosiceps. Next base: position 8,934 of record JBBPLL010000288.1, on the reverse strand, counting down.
TCAGAGGACCTTGTAACTATGTCTGGTCTGATACAATGTACGTACCGAGTATTCGTGCAATCAAGCAATATTTTAACTCCCCTGAGACCGAAGAATAAAAGTAGAGCAACCCGTCGTCGATGGTATGTAGTCTATCGACGGATCAGTCGCAAGTTCATAGTAGATGCTTTATCTCGACGAGTTGACCGTGCGGGACACGGATGGACATACGAGGATCGCCAGAAAGGTCAGCTAGAAAATGTATAATTTGCGCGATAAAATTATTTACTACTAAGGGCTTGTAGGGTGATTGAGACCGTATGTTTACGTTTCCTGGTCACGCTTTGTCCACTTTCTTGCCATACACTCACAGGGCTGACGATGTTGTGCACAGCTATAGCCCATTTACTATGCAGTGTAACGGGGAGGACCTCCCCGTGCTTAGCAGGCGGTGATTCAGTCCCCTTTTCCGTGACCACCGGCGCCATTGAATCTGAGTCGGGGAACGACCTTACTAAATGTCTTGCGGGACAGCCGCGACGCTGGCGTGAACAATTGAATCAGTTCGATCCTCCAATGGCGCCGTAATGACTCGCGGTTTTGAGGCATGTATCAAAAATGCCATCATGGAGAGAGAGCCACATTGCGGTCACTAACTGGAAGGCCCAAATTAATATAAGTGGCTTGATAGAATCAAGGGCCCCCATCTTCCTGTACCAACAAGACCGCCATCATGCCCCTCACAGACGTACAACGCAACCTATTGCCAGTAGTGCAGGCCATGTTTCACGCGATTCCATTGTCCTACGGCACCGCCGAGTCCGTGGAGCAGCGCATGCGACACCCAGCGACAGAGACCCTCCCCCATGATGTCATAGTTCGCGTCGAGACAGCTCCTCCATCCCCTCACCCAGATCCCATCCTAAAGAGCACGGGGGTGTTGAAGACTCCGGAGCGCGTCCCCATCTACTTTTATTCCCTTGGGAGTAAAGACCGGACAGCACCAGCACTGGCAGACGCAGATGCGGTCGCGAACACCCGCGTCATCTTCTTCATTCATGGAGGGGGCAACGTCGGCGGCCACCCGACCTTTGAACTCTTTACGCAATATTACGTACAGCTGCTCCGCGCCGTCGTATCGCAGTCAGGGGGAACTGCTGAATGCGTGCTCATCGCACCGAGTTATCGCCTCGCCACGGTCCCGGAGAACGCGTTTCCCGCAGCATTGCAGGACGTCGTGGCCGCCTACGATTACGTTCTCGGCATGGGATACAAGCCGTCCAACATCATCGTCGCGGGCGATAGCGCTGGGGGGAACCACGGTCAGTGCCTGGCAGCGCTTAGCGCCCGACGTACGGCATTCCATTAACGCTACCCCTTTCTCTTATAGCCGTCGTGTTGACTCACCTCATCCTGCAATCCGGGAGATCTGGCCCAGGTGGTGTCGTTGCCATCGCGCCAGCCTCGATCCAGACGAGCGACCTCCTGAGCGACTACGCGAGCACGCTCGTGGAGAACGACGTCGTAGGCCTGGCCATGCACGAGCAATTCTGGGACGCCTACGTCGGCACGCCTGGTCCAGACTTGGTGCGCACGGATCCGCTCGTCTCGGGATCCTTTTTGCCTTTTGCGCCCGACTGGCCCAGGACGCTCATCCTTGTCGGCGGCGCGGACTTAGTGATAGACGCCTCCCGCGAGCTGAAGAAGCGCCTCGCAGCGCTCGGGAGACCTATCGAACTCGTCGAATATGACGAGCGTCCGCATGGGTGGTGGATTCTGCCCCAGATCTTTCCAAAAGATATTCTGGATTCTGCGGAGAGAATCGCCCGATTTGTTTTACAATAGCAACGATCATGCTCGGTCATTGGATGTAGGTTAGCGGAAATTGTGTTCACAGTAACTCGATCAAATTGTATCCCTCTGAGGTGAATTTGAGCAGAGCGTTGAATGTTTTGAAGGCTTCCTCGTGGCCTGAACTAGGGCTCTCGTAACATTGGCTACCCAAATCAAGGTACGCAGCAATGCGTCGGAACCAAGAAGCCTAGGATTTCTTGAGCGTTAGAGATCATTCACCAAATTGTCTCCCTCACTGGGGTCGCGGTATTACTTACGACTTGAGCTACAGGCTCGGTGTCGAATTTCAGGCAACGCGTGTCCGATCGTGGCAATAAGATGATGCCCATCCGAAAAAGTACAAGCGGTGGTATGTATGTACCCTTGATCGAGCTAGTCAACGATACACACTAAAACCCTGATAAAACTTGGATTAAAGAGCGTGAAACCAAATAGCTTGGTGACCGACCTGAAAAGAGACACTAAAACACAGAACAAGGATAAAAAGAGGGATCGAGAAACGAAAAAGGCATGGTCAGCAAAGGTACGGTGGTATCCAAGAGGTATTGCAGGGTCGTAATCAGAGACGTGCCATAGGTTAAAGAGAAGAATAAATAAAAACGTGATGTGATATCCTTGGTCGTGGGATCAAAGCAGTGTGAAGTCAAGGTGCCTACAAGCAAGGAGTGGAGACACCCATTAAGCTATGTGTTAAAATAATACTCTGTGAAGAAGATGTTCGCAAAATATGCAATAAATGGGAGATACAGATCGTTTCGGGTGTTGATCTCCACAGGGTTGGGGCCCATCGTCGGGGGAATACGGCACCATCATGAGTAAGCCTTGTCAGAGAGCGTGGTGTTGGCCAAGGCGATGTGGTTGTCCCCATCGAACGAGTCGCGCCCAGCATGGGTTATGTCCACTGTAGGTTGATCGGCAGCCATGGGTGTAGTGGGTCTCGAGGCGACTAAACCTCCAGTCGATGTCGTGGCTGTAATGGACGATACTATTTGCTGATTCTGTGGATAATATGATCGACGCTGCATCTTCCTAAAGTCGTAAGAAGTAAATCTGGAGGTGAAACGATGTTAAGAGGAGTGGAGAAAGGGAAAGAAGAGGAGCCGTACTGTTCCTCCATTTGCCGCATTTCTGCGCTTAATGAGTTGACATCGCGTTGTTTCCGTTGCTTGGCTTTCAGAGGGTTATCCTCGAGCAAAAGCTCTTCGAGTTCGTGGGAAGCATCAAAATTAGCTTTTTTAGACTGCATGTGGATAACCAATGGTAAGCAAGGGGAAGAGATTAGTGGGGTTGGGAAATTACACGCACGTCAGGCGTAAAGGGAGGTGGCAGTTCCTTGTTTTCGAGAGCCTGCCAGTCCATAGGCTGGAACCAGGCGTGTTGTCGGATTTCGTCGAAACCTTCGCTTGTTTTACACGCTAGGCGTTTGGATGGATCTCTTTCTAGGAACTGATTGGCATGGAGTGAGACAGCGTGAGAAGAAAGAGAAGGAGACGACTCACGCCCTTGATGACCTGCAAGCCAGCGCGGTTGCACTTTTTCTCTGCGTCTTCGGGGAATCTTAGGTTGTCCTTTGATATTGCGTGTGTCAAATCACTGTTGGTCTTTCCTCTGAATGGCCGGCGGCCAAAGAGAAGTTCATAGGCGCAGACACCGAGGGACCACCAGTCGATCGTATAAGTATAGCCACGTTTGGTGAGAATTTCTGGTGCCATATAGGCCATACTTCCTGCTACTCCCGTAAGCATGCGACGCTCGGAATAGTGGACGGCGATGTTGAAATCGGTGAGGTGGGCATGGCCACGCTCGTCGAGGAGGATGTTGTCTGGTTTGATGTCGCTACGGGGGGGTATAGAAATCAGAAATCGAACGAGACGGAGGAACGAAACAGGACAAACCGGTGTATGATGCGGTTCTCATGTAGGAAAGCAAGGGCAGAGGATAGCTCTGCGACGTAGAACCGAACGGTGTGTTCTGGTAGAGAACCTAGGCGGTCGAGATGGACTGTGGGAAAAGAAGAAGGTCAAGGAGTGGATGGGAAAAGAGGAAAAGGACGGACAACGCAAGTCGCCACCGAGCATGAGATCGAGTACGAAGAAGCAGTTTTCATCATCTTGGAAGGCATAGCGAAGGTTGACAACAAATGGATGATCGATCTGAAGACAGAGGTTAGTCTGACATAAGCGTGTGATGGGGGTGATGAGACGGACTTCTTCGAGGAGGCGCCGTTCTTGGATGATGTTTGCAACAGCTTTCATCTTAACGCACTTTGGCTTGTTGATGTACTTGAGAGCGTACAGCTCATGGGTCTGTTTATGCTGGACCATCCGAACCTGTGGAGGCGGTGAGGGTGTGTATGTGGCTTAGGGTCTTGGCGAGAATTACCTTTCCAAACGCGCCCTTGCCAACACATCGGAGGAGGATAAAGTGGAAAAGATTTACGTCTCCGTCGAAGTCGACGGGCTACGAAATAGTTGTGGGAGACGACGAGGACGGACGAGCGGAAGACTCACTGTGGGGCGGCAACAGACGGCACCCATTGCAGGAGAGAATGGACACAACGACGAAATAAAAAAAAATAATATAAAAATAAAAACAAACCGAATGGGCTGTGTCACGTGGTTGGTTTCGAGACGAGGTCACGCTGTCCTCCTTTGTGTGACACATAACTCTCACATATGTCCGTCGCTCGTCCTCTCGTCGTGTTTGGGCCTTCTGGCGTCGGAAAGGGCACTCTCCTCAAACGTCTCTTTGACGACCTTCCAGACAAGTTTGGTTTCAGCGTGTCTCGTACGCAATCCGTATCCACACCCCTACTACATCGCTCAATCCTCTGATCATCAGATACTACCCGAGCACCCCGACCGGGAGAGATCAACGGGAAAGAGTACCACTTTGTCTCCGCCGAAAAGTTCAAGGCCCTCATTGCAGAGAACGCTTTCATCGAACATGCCCAGTTTTCTACCAACATTTATGGCACCTCCAGGCAAGCCGTACATGCCGTCCAGCAATCGGACAGGCGATGCGTACTCGATATCGAGTCCCAGGTACGTCTCCCACGGCCTGCTCCCGTCCCACTCTCACTCCGCATAGGGTGTCAGGCAAATCAAGCAGACCGAACTAAACCCCGTATACCTCTTCATCGCCCCGCCCAGCATGACCGCGCTCCGTCGCCGATTACGTGGTCGTGGCACCGACTCCGAGGAGGCCATCCAGCGACGTCTTGACACAGCACTCTCAGAGATCGAGTATGCCCGACAGCCCGGCGCATGTGACTACGTCATTGTCAACGATGACCTTGTTAGGGCTTACGCATCCTTTAAGAAGGTCGCACTCGGGGAGGACATTCAATGCGATGTCATACCACCTTTGGATGATTGATTCCTTGGGGTTGGAGAAGATCGATCACACCATACCTCTTTTGGTTGATCAGATCCGTGGACCATCAATTCGATACCACCGTAGACGATGTAGAAGCAATAAAAATAGACTGGCGCATCTTATATACTAATATGCATATCAAACCCTGAATCGCATATACGCCATGAGCAGCGCTGAACATCCCGTCACTGCGTATCCTCCCAGTCAGTCTCGGCGGGTAGTCCATAGCGATGCACATACCGAACCCAACCAAATATTGCAACGTAGTTGCCTGGAGGTAAAAAGTTGCATCTCAGGAAACTCACGAGTCGCGACGCACAGCGAACGCCCTACCTTGGATGCCTGGATGGCCGTACGGAGATTCGCAATCTCCTGCTCGATCCGCGTGTCCACTTCCTTGATCTTGAGCTCCTGGCCGCTGCTCTCCTCCCTCATCCGTCCCTTTTCAAGATTCAGGTCCAACCGTACACCCGCCTGCGTTCGCGTGATTTCCTCCCGCAACCGCTGTTTCAGCTTCTCCATGTCCGCCTGCAGTCGGTCGTTCTCCGCCTTAATCATCGCCAGGTCATTCTTCTCCATTAACTGCAGTTCCGACTTGAGCTGTGCGAAATCGACTTGCTGGGTGTATTGGTGCTGGCGATCGGCCATCTCGGTAAATCGCAGTCGCGACCAACGGGTGGGTTCTGCTACGGACCTTTTCCTGGTCCGCCTTGGTCACCATGTTACTCGTCATGTTCCGTATGCTCTCGTCGATGACCTCGGCCATGGCAGACATGATTCCCTCGGCCTGCTGCCGGTTCAGCCCTTCCCGCTCCAAACGTTGCACGAAATGGTGTGTATCGAAGTGAAAGTCCCGGCGCACAGCACTCGTTCGAAACGACCGCATCAGCGGTGGCGTCGCAGCTGCCAGTAAACGTAGCGGTCGCGCCCTCGGCACGGGCGAGAGGACATGGGCAAGGGTGCTCGATGATGTTGCGAGCATGGCGCGTGAGAAACACGTACAGCTTAGCACTGCCGCTCAGCCTCCACTTCAAGGTTGGAGTAGGAAAAGTCAGGGTTTGCTTGCGAAATTCTCCCGACCCACTTGATTTTTCCGACCCATCTACCGACTCACCCTGCAAAATACTCACCACAGCTTGCAGCTCTTTTTGCCACTCCTTCCAAGATTCGCTCTCAAGGTCCCCCACGGCAACATTCCACTCTCGTTAACATGGCTGTGTGATTACTCTAAAAACACACGACTTGTCGTGACGTTTGGACAGGCCAGATCGAGCAGTACATACTCAAACAGGAACAATCACCTCGCTAATAGCTATATGGAATGACATAACATGCTTCTCCAGCTCGCGAATATATATACCTTAGCTCGATGTGACGAGGGGACCCATCAACCATATTCCAAATGAACTCGCTCACTCAGATGTCCGCCTCTTTATCCTATGCACTCTCTGCATGCGGGGGTTGTGTCGCCACGACCAGTTTCGTACTGCCGGGTAGCGCCATCAGAGCGGGTGTTCAAGACAATCCGCCAGCCTCACGAACTGTCAACCCGCGCATCCCTCGGACAAGGCATCGAGGTGTCAGCTATGTCAAGGAGCGTTTCCGGTCGCGTGTCTTGAGAACAAAGCACAGGTACGTATGATGATCATGACGCAGATTTTCTGTTAGCTGACGAATTATACTTACCAGCTGGGAACCACTCTCTGATTCATAACAGGGGGGTTCGAGACCGAACCCTGGGTGCTCGAACAAAGAAAAGCATTCTTTATTGTGGGGGAGAGGAAAGATAACAACTTATTTGATCACATGTATCGTCATCGTGCCTAAACGGCCGACAGACATAACCCACCTGTCTCCCGGTGAGACTCAATTCCAAACGCGTATGCGATAAAGATCAGGCCTCAGGGGTCTAGGCTGGTCGCAAGCATAGGGTTTTCAGCGAGGTAGATGCGCTGGTGAGCGACTTTCCTGGTATCGAGGAGTACACCTATGAATACCCACCAATCTGGGTCTGATAAACGAGAACGCCTTCAAGTTGCTGGGCAACTGAGACAGGCCACTAAATCTACTACCTCTTTTCTGGTAGTATACTACATAAACCATACACAGTATTGCAGTTCGCAAGCTTGTCTTCTCGCTCGCGACGCAGCATGTACTGCCCATTGTACTTACACAGAGTCTCCGTGCCATTCACAACGAGTGTTGTCGTGCCACGAACGTGGTTTTCACGGTGACGATATAATGCCTTTAACAGAGTCTCAGCTGTCTCAATATCACTGAATGGAACTTGAGGGATCCTGGGGACTGGTGCCTACGTGGGTTGCAACGCTACCAATACCATGCAACCGTTGTCAGTGACGAAGCTAATGTGCAGTAGAGCAAGGTGACGACGGTGTCTTGAACTTGGAATTCGAAGCGATCTATTTGCCGACATATTTTCTTTCTTCTTTTGTGTCCCCTGTAGCTTCCAGGAGCTTAGTAAACGTTGAGCCAAGTTCCGAACACCAAGCTCCTCGTCGATTCGTCGAGTACTTCAGTTCCCACGGTATATCACTACTTTTGTCTATGAACCCTTCGAGAATGAGAAAGTCGATTTAAAGCAAAGTTTCAACCATGCAGAAGGCCCGGAAACAGGATTCATTACGCACTGGCACTGGTTTCCGGATTGCATATGCATGCGGCGACTCGTGTATATTTTACCTTCTTGTTTCCAGTGTCCCTGCCCATACAGCCATCCCAGCGGTTTCTCGTTAAGACAGGATGAAATCAGATGGTTCAATTTCCGTCTGTCTACGAAAAGAGCACTGAAATGACATTTGTGTCGGTCAAAGAATGGTTGTCTTGTCGCACCGAGTGGCATGAGCTTGAGAAAGCACAGGACAGGATGGACTCCATCGAGGAGGCGACCGTTCCGGTCGATGAGATACTTTCACAAGCAAAGTCCGCATTCAATAAGTTTCAGCAAGGGGATGGGACGAATCACATTAGCGAGGCAGTCGTCCTTGATCGCCAAGCCCTGGATCATTGCCCACCCGGTCACCACATGCGATGGAAATCGCTCACTTCGCTTGCCTTTCATCTCTCGCATCGTTACAAGCGACTTGGGGAAATGACGGACCTCAATGAGACCATCAACCTCGGGAGACAAACCCTCGACCTTCTCCCTTCGAGGCACCCGCTTCGTTTATCGTCGTTGGAGAATGTCGCAGCCTACTATCTCTCCAATCGTTACAAGCGGCTTGGAGATACGACGCCATCCTCCTTGGGAGACAAGCCCTCGACTTTTGCCAGTTAGGCCACCCGCTTCATTCAACGTCATTGATCGATGTTGCAAACTATCTCTCTTATCGTCACAAGCAGCTTGGAGACATGACAGACCTCAATGAAACCATCATCCTCGGGAGACAAGTCCTCGACCTTCTCCTGTCCGGCCACCCGCTTCGTTCAGCACCGTTGAACAATATCGCGACCGATCTCTCCCATCGTTACGAGCGGCTTGGAGATATGACAGACCTCAATGAGGCCATCATCCTCCGAGTCGGGAGACAAGCCCTCGACCTTCTCCCATCAGACCACCCGGATCGATCAGCGTCATTGAACAATATCGCAACCTATCTCTGCTATCGTTACGAGCAGTTTGGAGATATGACGGATCTCAATGAGGCCATCATCGTCAGGAGACAAGCCCTCGAACTTCTCCCGTCAGGCCACCCGCTTCGTTCA
>JBBPLL010000287.1:0-36667 GCA_038089755.1 Leccinellum rugosiceps | reverse complement strand
ATCCCTGGGACAGCAAGAAACACGAAGGCGTACGGATTGGACGAGTATAATTTTGTATCTTGCAGCCCAGTTCGAGGCTGTTTTATGTAACGTCAAGGACTACGTTTGGAGTGAGTAAGTGTGCTGTTGGAGATACGCCGGGGAGAAACTAACATCGATAAATTGCATGTTAGATTTCAGCCCTCTCCGCCATCCGCAGAACATCTCTCTCACACATCGTTTATCGCTTTCCTCAACATCGTCGAATACCGCGTCGGCACAGGCATCCTCGGGCTCGTGGTCTGGCGCGCAGAATCCTCGTCAAAAGACACCCAAGCGAGAGATCCGCTTCCTCCCTGCCCCTCATATCCATCCACACTCAGGTATGGCCCCCCGTCTTTGGCACACCCGCCGACGTGATCGAGAAGAGCGTCGAGAACCAGAACGAATGTGCGTCTGTCCCTCTCGCCTTTGCCACCTTCTGACGTCCCGCACAGAACGATCCTGTCCTAGAACGCCACATATCCGTCGCGGGCCCGAGGGATCTCTCCACCCTCAGCTACTTCTCATTTACTACGGACATCGTTGAAGCTGTCCTCGATGGTCTCAGTCTCGTGAGCATTCTCCTCTTTTCACGTGCGTTCCCCTCATGCGCTAGGGTGACCGCCCGCAGCACCCCCACTCAGCAGTACCCATCCTACACCATACTCATCAAGCCGGAGCAGTCCGTGTTGGAGCGAGAACAATTACTCAAATAGCCGTAGTGCTATCGCACTGTTATAGCCTCCTTTGCCTCACATTCAAACTACATGCTTCCATTGTTTCCAAGCTTTGAGTTCAAGTTTACGGTGAAAAAAATTATGGCCGAATTCAGACGTGCACACTGGGTCTTACAGCCATGTTCAAGGAAGGAATAGATATGATTAATAACCCATGCCTCCCTTGGGAACTCGACGAAACCGACACAGGTAAACCAGAAGGAAAAATTATCCAGTACGTAGTAGGTACAGTATGGGAACTCTATATAGATGTGGAATAAATCACTTGCACGTCAGACAGCAGCGTAGCAAAGCATAAAATCGTGGGTACCCGCGGGGGCCTGGCGTCACCACACCAGGGGATCCGAGACGTCAAGAAAACGGTCCGCATGTTTACCACGCATCATGAAAAACTTTAGCTATCTCCTCTTCGCAAGTACTCTAACGATACTCGCTTTGATGACACTCGCAGCCTTCTCCGTATCCTTCTTCGACAACGCGGCAGTGGCAGCAATGCGAATCGTTGGGCGCGTGTCGACCGCCTCGTGTTCCCTCAGATGCTTGCCACGCGTGACAAACACCCCATTTGCAAGTGCATCGTCAACGATGTCCTGTAAAATACGTTCTTCTGTATCATGGTCAGGTACCGGGGGAGCGGCGGAAAGGAACTGTGCGCTGTTGCGCAGACAAAAGTGAATTATGGGACTGGCACGATGACTGAGTAAGGCGATCCCCTCGGTCTTCTCCAACACCGAACGGATGGCAGTGACGTTGTCGTGGAGGGTAGTAAGGACCGAAGGAGTGTTCTGCAAGTAACTGATTGCTTCTGATCCAGAAGTAGCGAGAAGGGCTGGCATTGACGCAGAGAAGACGAACGAAGTACCGTTGATGCGCTATCGGGTGGAGATAAGTTAAAGCAATACAAACTGTATCGCTCGTGTGACCCACTTGATGCTCGGTAACGATAGACGAGCCAGCACAGAAGCCACCAGCCGAACACAAACCGTTAGCCACAGAGCCCACAAGCATATCGATCTGTGAAGCCTATTGGAGGGAGGTGGGTTATCAGGGCATCTGAATCAGCCAAACGCAGAACATACAGGAACATTATAAAGTTCCGTCAATCCACGACCAGTTCGACCCACAGTGCCGAAAGAGATGCTCTCATCGAGGATCAGTCGGTACTTGTACTTGAGTTTAAGCTCGATCTATTGAATGCTTAATACAACCAATCGAGAAAATGGGTCAAGTAGACAAACCAGCTTGGGTAAATCAACCATTTCTCCGTCACGTTCGAAGATGCCTTCGGTGATGATGAAACGACGTGTCAGCGGTCCCTTCCGCTTCTTCCGCTCCTTCTCTATACTAATAAGGACGTCCTCGAGGCTCTTGAGGTCATTATGGTCATACCACCGGATAGTCGAGCGAGAGATCTGAATTCCCTTTTGCACGGCAAAGTTTACACAGCGATCCGCGACAATGATATCACCTCGCTTGCAGAAAGCAGGAATAACGGAGGAGATGGTCGAGAATCCTTGAGAGTACAGAATAGATGATTCCGTTCCCAAAAATTCCGCAATGTTCCGTTCCAAGTCAAGGTGGACATCTGATTGGTGTGTGAACCACGCGGTCTCGATGCAATCGATTCGAAACTCACCGACAGTTCCATAGAAACCGGGAGGACCGCAGCTTCCGAGACCGTACTTGCGCAGTGTTTCAATGGCCTTTTCCTTGAAATGCTCATTGCCAGCGAGGCCAGCGAAATTGAAGCTTGCAAGGTTGATGACAGACTTGCCGCTCGTCAACAGCTTGGGCTTAGGGCCCGTGGCGCCAGTAATGACAGGAACAGAGGTCAAGTCCCGTTGTTCCCATTCGGTCAAGGGTTGGACGAGGCCATCGGGTGTCCACTCGTCCACGAGTTCATCGATTTCCTATGCGTCGATCAACGAGAAGCACCGGTTACGACGTCGGAAAACACACCTTTTCTGAAAATTGGATAAAATGTTTACCCTGCTTGTCTCCCCGCGTTCGTGAATGCAGAAGGGTGCGAACAGCAAAAATGATCAGAATAACTTCTAAGATGGTTCGTCCAGGATCATTTTGGTGTGAGGATTTGACATAACGTGCGACGACAGCAGAACCAGGGATCCTATAGAAGGTCGACTCTATCCTAGAGAGGTAATAAGCTAAGAGGGTGAGCAAAGGCTCCATGGTCGAGGAAGGGGTATCCGACATCGTGGATGGTCGTAAACGAGGGCCAACAATTAGGGTGCGACGAGAAAAATGGAGATTACATAAGCTGAGCCTTTGGTGCGATTACGTAAGTTAAGGTCGTGTGCCGCCTTTGTCCTCGACGTTTCCAGTCATGATGGAGTGAAGTAAATGCATTCGTTAATCATCTCAAACTACACCATGGAAATAACAGTGAACATTCGTCACAGTCGTTCACGTGGATTATGCAGACCTTAACCTTCCCGGCCAGCGCCTGCCAGCGAGCTTCACGGACTGCGTTGTGAAATTGTCGAAGCGCTAGTAGGGGCAGGTGTGCAACACCAGATGTATATATCTGTCTCACTGAGGTGCTTGCGTGGTCAAAAGGCTTATTTTTCCGTCATGGGCTTCTACTACCCGCGGGAGGGGTAGGATTACACTGGCAATACCGAATATTTAATTCACCGACCGAAAGGAGACAGTCGTCACCGCAAAAAAAAATCCTGTGGATATAACAATATTTGAAGGTGGCGAAAAGACGCATCATGTCCTCAGCCATGCAGTCTTGGCAATTTTTTTCTGCTTCTTCTGTTCCTTGAACCGTTCCTGGATAGAGTCGGGACCGTCAGTATGTCCGTCCAATCCTCGATGACTTATTTCGTCTTGGATTCGTCGTCTCCCGCGATGCACGCAAAAAAGCGATGATGATGAAAACGAGAAACCGCGACGTCAAAAAACTCACCAGATCCTTCTTTGTCGGTCTTTTCCTCTTCTTCCCTCCCGCTGCTTTCTCCTCTTCATCCCGTTCCTCGACTTCTTTTTCCCATGCACCCATGTCGAAGTAGAACTGGCTCATTCGTTTCATGCGCTCGTATTCCGACAGGTGTGAAGGTGCCCGGGCATCAACCGCCGTAAATGCGCCAGTGCGCGCGTTGAATTTGGCGGCAAAGGTTCCCGTCTGTGTGGCAGAGGACGGGCCGGCGAGGGACGGATCAAGGTGGGCAAGCGAGGGATCTATCCCTGCTGCAATGGCGCGCACCTCGAGAGAGTTTGGGTCGTAGGGATTGGGGTAAACGCATTCGCTTGGACCGCCCGCCTCTGCGTTTGCATCCGTGTTTGAAGCCTCCGAGACAGAAGATGAGGGGTTAGGAGGAGACGGCTCGAGGGGATTGACCCAGGTTGTTTCGCCAGTGGACGGCTTGTAAAAGTAGTAGGAGTTGTGCTGAGGCGAAAAGATGGCTTGCCATGCATCCGCTGACAGGTTGGCAGACGAGGCTGATATTGGAGTGGTCGTTGCGGATGGGGACGAAGCGTCGTCGACTGCGGTTTCTTTCCCCTCTTCCTTTGCATCTTTGTCGGGGTCCGTAGACGCTCGATGCTCGTTCTCTGGCTGTTTGGGATCGCTGAGCGGGGCTGCGGAAGGACTTGACATGGCTGCCGATATGAGGAGAACTTGACCGCTTGCGACAGGGACTATTTATGTTTTGTTACGTAAGCGATAACGTAAAAATAACAATAATAATTCGTCGATAGATATCTTACTACCACACACACATCCACAGCGACCAATGCTTCGCTCGGCGTTGAAGCAGTCGTCGCGTCCGTCGTCACCTGCGTTGGGCGCTCCCTCCTCCCCGCCTTCCCGCCACGGCGAGCCAACGCGTACGACGTCCGTATCGTCCTTGGCTACCACCCCCTCCGCCGTCTCTCCTTATCAGGCGCAATTGGGACCTGGCACTTCCACATCTATGCTCTCCCCGAATACTATATCAACCGCCCCTTCCATCCCGGTTGTGTCTCAAGGGTATACTCCCAAAGTTTCCTTTGACACTTTCGAGAATCCGGCCGCCTCCATGTTCTCCTATACCCTTCATGTCCAGTCAGATGGCTACGCAAGGAATCGCTCCACCCGTGTCTTTCTATGCGCATCGAGTCCAGATGAGAGCGGAAGAGAAGCCTTGGAATGGGCCCTTGAGTCTCTTATTCAGGACGGCGACGAGCTCATCGTGTTCAGGGGAATTGATCAGGAAGAGTTGGGTGAGCATCCATTCCAATTTTCCGATCAAATTAGGCTAATCAGGTGTAGAGAAGGACCATGAACTCGTACGCGAAGATGCCAGAGATCTAATGAGGCACATCCAGGACAAGTGTGTCGAGTACGATCCAGACCGCAAGGTATTCACTCCGTCCTTCCTTTCACCGTGGCCTTCCTTTCCTGATCATCTCTTTTGAGATCTCTATTATTCTCGAATTCATCGCGGGTCGTGTGACCACAACTCTTGATAGGCTTATTGCTCTGTATCGTCCCGATTCGGTCGTTGTAGGCATGCGTGGCCAAAAACGCGTCCTTGGTTTTGGCGGGGGCAGACCTGGTGGCGTATTTAGCGGCAAGTGCACCCTTTTGTTATTCAGATATTGTGATCTCAGAGATGGCCTTTTCCGCAGGCGTGGGCTCCGTATCAAAGTATGCTCTTTCGCACAGCCCTGTCCCAATAATCGTCGTCAGGCCGGAAAGCAAAGTAAGAAAGGTCATAGAAAAGAGACTTAAGAACCCCAAGAGAGGGACCCATTTCAATGAGTAAGAATCTATCATTCTCCCTGGACTCTGGGACCATTGGTCGATGTTTGCTCGTCTGTGAGGTGGGAGCCCTTTCTTCACCTCCAGGCCAGTATTTTCGACCTGGACACTGTTGGTTTTGTGCATTGACGACGCATACATACACCTGCGCCACTAGGGTGGCACTTACCACATATGACTGCATTTCCAAACATGGGACTAACTGATCTCCATAGATTACCCCGCGTAAAGACGCAGGACATTGGTGCATTGCCTGTCACACCATCCATGTCGTCTTCTATTACTCGGACATGACGCCATGATTGGTAACCCGTATCCAACCCGTTTTCCTGCAAGGGTTTTCACCATGATCCGCATTTCCCTCAGCCTTTTCCGTTGCGTCTAATCGGCAGTAATACCCTCGATCCAATTTCTTGACGCTCTTCTGGTCATCTTGGCTATTTATTTCCTCGCTGCAAGAATACCTACTTCTTCTACACGCTCATAAGTGGAAGGCAAGGAGTATTAACTTATGTAGTACGCGACCTCCTTCCTCATTTCTTTGACGGGCACATCTTAGTAACGGACTCCAGCATGTCACAAGGTTTGACTCTGTGCACGCTACGTTTGCATTAGGTCAATTGCTACATTTTGAACTCAATGCCAGATCTGTTTTGTTGCACAGTGCACTCTCGCCGTTTACCATGCCGATAACCACATCCAGAGAATATGGAACTCGAAAGATGTAACTGTGATCGATATTCAGTTAGAGCGTCGAAATACAATACGAATCGTCCCTAGCTCCACCAAAACGATGATGAGAAAGTTTGGTCCTTCAAACTTCAGATCTACGAATGACGGGCATCATGGACACTACAAAATTCAATACATACAGACTATATACGTTGACAAGCGAGATTCGAGAGGATTACTTTACAGCGTTGCTCAAACCACTCTGGCCCCATAACAAACCCGGAGAGTCGTCGTGAAGTATGCCGTCCCAAAACTACTTCGAGTCCAACATTTCCACCGCGTCACGCATCGTGTCATCCATGTCAGAAAGCCAAATCCACTCCCGCTCTTTCATCACCTCCTCGCCAAATTGTTTGAGGGGGATGTCCCCCGCTCGCCATCCGCTTCGGGTATTTCGCCCAGATAACATCGCACGCCTGGCAATGTCGGACGCGAATGACCTCCTTAGTTCGTCGTAGACAGCTAGGGCACGAGGGATTGTCTCCAACGTGGTAGATGGGTGTCCAAGCACCGTAGCCAGAAGGAAGGCATCCTGACAACTTTCGTCAGCTGCTAGCGACTTTGAACTGCTTAAAAATGAACCATGCCTCGATAGCCTGTCCTGCACCGGTCGCCTGGAAGGGCACCATAGCGTGAGCTGCATCGCCGATCAATGCAACCCTACCATGGTGCTGTATAGGCAGACTCTTTGTTACTTGGACTGCCCATATATTTCCTTTCTCGATACACTGTCACAAATGGATATCATCAGGGATGGCAGGCGATCGATGATGTGGATTTCGTTTACCTCGAGGATCGGCTCCGTCTCTTTCTCAAGCCCTCTAAATGGCTCGCAGAATTCTTCCTTGGTCAACTCATGCACAGATGGTCCCTCAAACCCTCTCCTCTTACTCGTGTCCTGTTCGTAACAAGTGCGGGTAAGTTCTTCATCCATATAAAACCCTACGAAATTGATAAATTTCTTGTTTGAGATCGGGTACGCAAGGAACGACTGTTAATCAAGTTTCAATATGACACGAGCATATCCATTCAGGGGCGTTGCACTCACGGTGTCCTTCCCCAAGTACTGTGACAGGAACTCTTCAGCAAGCGCTAATTAAAGTGGGAAGAAGTCACCTTACCATGATGAGTGCTTCGCTTTTGAGTATTCGATGATCCGGTGCAAGGGCCCGGAACTTTTCAACGTCGATCAACGTGCGGTAAACATTCACTCCACTCCATATGGGATCTGCACAGGACAACGCATAGTCTGCTGCTTGCCCACTCAGGCTCGGAGCAATCTCGTGCATCATACAGCTACGCACGGCCGACTTGACGCCGTCAGCACCCACTAGCACGTCGCACGTCGACGACGATCCGTCTGTGAAGTTCAAGGTTATCGGAGAGTTGTCTGGGCTCTCCGGCTGAGTGTATGAAACAAGCCTTTTTGCCGTGTGGGTCTTGATTGATGGCGACAGATGTGATAACAGAATACTGTGAAATTCTGCTCGATGGAAATTCATCGGATGACCTATGGATATTTCTTGAGTCAACATTTTTTGATGAAATCAGGGTTCGCTCGAGTTACCCTTGGTGATCAATTGAAACAGGTCCTCTCCCTCGGGTTGGTCGCTCTTGCGATAGCGAATAGCTTCAACTACATTCCCAGTGAGACGGCGGCGATTCGTGACCGTCCCCGATGCACCTACTGAGATCGTCTGTCTTCACGTATCCTTTCACCGTCTTCTCGAGGTCGTTCACGAAATCGGGACCCAGCTTCGCTAAGAGCTTCAAGCATACAATACCATCATCAACCTTTGAATGACTAGCTTTGAGGAAAAGATCCCACCTTGAGCACTCGTGGCCAGAACACAAAGCCGGCGCCGATCTCTAAAAACTGTTTAGCGGCCTCGAAAACCTCGACCTCGATATCCGGATTTTTGGACAAAACGACGGCGAGGGTCAAGCCACTGAGGCCTCCTCCGCTGTCAGCGCGCGTCTAAGTTAGTCTGCGATAAACTGGTTTAAACATCGTCGACTCCTTACCATATTGCAAGCTTGAATTTGGCACCAGTCATTGAAGTATCCTTTGTACTCGTTGTCGTCGTCGAACAGTGGGAGCGAAACGAATTGATCAAATTGTAGAGCGTTTCCACCTCTTATATACTCCAGCTGCCCGAGCAAACTCCGAGGATAAAGAAAGTACGGAATCGATATGCCTAAATGGGCATTCAAACCGAGCTATACAAGATATGACTTAGAATATCGTAACTTACTAACAAGTTGGAGCCTTTCAAGCTCCAAGTTGTTGTTCGGGAACGAATTTGTCACGTCATAAACATTAGAGTTCTCAAACGTCGAGTGGAAAAGAAAGGAATTGGTTCGTTCCTCGGTACACTGGCATGGGTTACATCATGATGGCGTTTCACACGGCGTTGTGGCGTTCCAAACCCTAAAAAATTAGCGCGAAAGTTGTGGACGCGATACACATTAGCACGATTTAGCGGTTCATTCGAGTTCAAATCAGCGCGATCGAGCGTTCATCCCCGCGATTTGTTGGACACTTACTGCCGCCGAGTGAGTGCTGACAGTCACAGAGCACAACCTGAATGGTGACTATGTAGTTAATGGAAAACTACAACTGAAGAGTACGAGGCTATCTGAAAGATATTTGTATGTTCGTCCGGTAGTTCCATAATTTCCAACATAGCCCAATGTCTCCTGCTGTCACAAGTAGGCAATGGCAACCTGGGGTATACTACCTGCGAGGTGATAGGCGAGAGCGAGCCGCTGGGCGTGTGCGTGTGCGCGCGTGTCCAACGATTTGAGATTATCCCCAGTGTGTTCCCCGAGTATGGTCACGGTGACGCTGACCCCCATATCCGTGCGGTTCCCTGATTAGGGCTGACAGGCGCCTACTTCATTTTTTGGGAAGTCGGAGCTTTCTGAGCCGACTCACGCCGGAAGCGATCATCGCGCGCACAACGGCCTTGTTGTTCGCATTCATTTTGGGGGGTTGGAACTTGTTTGGAACACTGTATTGCCAGAACGCCATACAGTAATATGTACATAACCCCCGATCTCCAGGCAAAGTTCAGCACTTCTAGCTCATTTGAGTTGACAAAAAGGAATGGGTCGGGTACTTACAAGAGCCGAGTCAGAAGGCTGCCCGGGAAACCTCCCGTACCCGGCCATCATCGGAGCTTTCTGGAGCCGGGCTGCTGGAGGTCATATCGCGCGCACAACAGCCTTATTGTTCGCATTGATTTTGGGGGGTTTGGAATTGAAACGCCATACAATAAGACTTATGTATGTACACAACCCCCGATCGTGATGGTGTCGCCACGCTCACTCCACCCGGCAAAGTTCAGGACTCTTCTCGGAAAGATCTTTTTCGCATTGCAATAAAACCCAATATTGATCCATTTTGGAGCCGTTACATAAACGTGTATATATACCCCCGATCGCATCCATTGCTCAACTCCACCGCAAAATTCAGTACTTCTAGCTCAGTTTGGTTGATAAAGAAGAACACTACTTATTATGGAAAAAATATCGTAAAGACCTACCTTCCTTTTCAACTTGGCGGGATTTGAGTGTCTTAATCATTACATGCCTCATTATAATATAGCAATTGACACTGATTAATTTATCGCACCTTCTTCGCTGACTAGCTGCGTCTCAGACGCTGTTGATTAGTCGATTTACTTACCTTTTGCAGTGCCCACATATCGGCCTGCGGGGAGTCATCCACTTGATTAATCTAGATAGAATTTCGAGCTCCCCGCGCCTGGCGTGCGGACGGCCTAATATAGGATGGTTTATGGCGGCGTATTGCATAAGTACTAAAGTCACATGCCGACAGCTCTAAATCAGCGCAAGTTGTACAATCAGATGATGGATAGCATCCATCAACCTTCTAGTTAAATCGTGAACGCGTGAACAACCAGCTTCTTCTCCTGCCCCTCTGTCACCACGGTCCTTGGCTCACCCGAATAACTCAATAATGAAAACTGGAGGAGGGATGCGTTTTCACGTTAAAGACGGACAGATCATCCGATGTTTCGGTGGATCTTTCAATGGTATGTCGAATTTCTTCGCTATCTTGTTCCGTTTTCGACACAAACACGAAAGAGTGAGCTCCATTACTCGCCTCCTCGTCTTGCAGACGGCGACTGGGGGTCGTTCGTATCTCCGCCATTGGTATATCCTCCGAATGTTCCTTCGACAGAGCTGTGCTGGCAAGGTGGAATGTGCCCACGAATTTGGTAGCGCTGGAGATGATGCCGAACCCGGTGTCGATGAATTGCTGACTCTGGCTCTGGAGAGCTAGGGCGTGCAGCTTCCGGATGCTCAAGATGAAACGGGGGCCGACCGCGAATAGGATGGTCGTGAACGCGGGAGCCATGATGAGGCCAAGAGTGGACGTAAATTGTATGGTGATGAGTCCGCGGGCGAATACTGCATGAAATAAGCTCCTAGGAAAAATCGATGTCTCCGTTAGCTTGAACTTCGCTTCCATCAAGGACTTTGGGAATATCAGAAGGAAACGTACAGAAGAAAGTACATTAAGCCTTGGTTGACGATGAGTGTGAGGTACCGGTTCAATTGCCATTGTTTCGTTGCTTTATACATTTGAAGTGATTGTCTGAAAGATTGAAAGATAGCCAGGATGCAGATCAGAGCTTGTAAAATAACTGAAGGAACGACAGAATATTTGGCCATGGTCGGTGAACGATAGGTCACTAAGCAGATTGCTGGATACGGTGGAGGAAGGAGAGATACTTTGAGAAGCATCAGAAAGATTACCGATACAACTATGCAAACAACATTATTACACATACCTATCGCATTCCCAGATAGGCTGTACACGATAGCGGACGCAACGCTGACAGAAACGTCCGCAAGGTAGATCGACATGAGAAGAACGAGGATCTTCCTTGATCTGTTGAACAATGCATAGACTCGGAACACCATCATCACTGCAGAGAATATTCATCGATCATCGTATCAGGAAGTCGAGTAACACTCACATGCGAAAGCTTCACCAAATAGGACTGTACCCCAGTCTGCTACAAGCCAGAGCATGTTACCTTGTCAAGGAGATATAAGTATAATATCACATCAAGGTATCTATGTAAACGAGACTTACAGCTACATAATTGGTCAGCCATTAGTTATTCCACTGAAAATAGCAAAATACATACATCTAAGATCATGGATACGGTATTTGTTCAATTAGGATTGGTAGGCTATGATCTAGGAGCAACCTCACCGCCAATGGTCCAGGTATAAAAGTACTCCCAGCTGCAAGCCCAGTGAGATACTCGAATTCGAGCAGCTACAGTTGAGAGCTGAACATACCCATTGCAATTGCACTTGGTAAGACTAAAGTCAGCGAGGTATAATCAATCATCGATAAAACAAGGACCCTACACGTTTGCAGCTACGCCTCCATAACGGACCTAGTTTACGCAATGAACGACAGGCAGGACAAGGAAATCAAACACATACAAGAATGTACAAGAACGAGACCCATGTCCATCCTCTTTTCTATGATATTGACAGTTATTAATTAGTATTTCCATTTACTTCCGAGATGATCACATACCCAGATGTACTCGACCTAGTGCGTAAATTATGAGTCAGACGGGTTTCGCACAAAATAATACACCCTGCATACCTCGTCCGAGAAGGTAATAACTGAGAGCGTTCGTGTTATCCTGGCATCATTGGACTAGAAATGGACTACGCACCATAATCAAATAGGACCGCAGTGGTCGCAGCCACTGCAGGAGCACATAAGATCGACCAACTGCCAGTCATCAGCCGCACTCACCCGATATATAGTTGTTCAATAGGATGGACTGGAAGATGTTTGTTATGCTTGTAGACATGATCACGTAGTCTGCGAATGGTGCAAATAGAAGGCAGTGGACGGGCAAGGTAAGGGTTTAAAGTAAGCTAAAACAGAAACGAGGGTGAAGGAGAAGGAGGGTAGAAGGGTGAAAGTGCCTGACAGGCTTGTTGTCCGGCTGTATTTTTGTTTTATCTTGATCAAGTTCTGGTGGTTGTAGTACGCGAGCTTCCGGTCGGCAGGCCGTCGATCAGAATTTGGCTGACGACGGCGTACGATGTCACAAGATATTCGGCAAGCGCTTGTCAGGTCAAAGTGAAGCTGAAGTTTCGACAATAATTGATGGTTCATAGCCGCTTCAAATCCGAGACAAGAATGTAAAATCGAATCGTCGCTACATACGGATATGATACAGTCATTGGTACTCCAGGGTGATGGCATGGAGCCGTCCCATAGATTGAATCGTTATCGAAATGACCCTGGGAGTAGGAGGAGGGTTCTCAAAAGCATGGGGCAGAGGATTGATTTTCCGGTGTTTCGTTGTATGTTTCATAGTCAAGCAAGTTGAAGCATGGAGAACGGACGTTTTCAGACCTCGTTCATCGTTGTGGAGAGCCGACCGCTCCATGTCTTTCGCGAACCGCGCAAGAGCCGGGAGACTGGACAGCCCCGGGATCGTACTTGACTTCAAATCAAAGAGTCTGTTGAGGACTCGAGCTTCGGAGGATCAAGACTCACACAACCGAAATTTCCCACAATACGTTGAATCCACCCGGTGACCCAAAACACGGCTGGCACAGCCTCATTTTCACCTGACGCTTGTTGTTAGTGTACCCATGGAATCGTCCACTCAATTGATTGGGTTCACAGGTATCCAACAACAGTTTCACTGTTTTAATTCTGTGTACTTGGATGTGTGCGACCTAACAAGTATCTAGTTTCAAGAAATGGATACTGTATCTACCTGGGGTCACCGCACGGCGCACGCGCGCTCATGTGAGTCATGGTGGCCCGTTACTCTCTCGTAGATGGCAAAATTTTGTTCGAAGATGGGACCCTCGATATCATTTTGAAAATGTAGAGTCCAGACGCGAATTGTCTTTGACAGCTGATGCCAGTGGACATGACCACGCGATGTGTTGTCGATCTAATAACATCGCTCCAGTGAGATAATCGAAGATCCATCTGAACACACTGAACCGTTTGGCAACGAAAATACATTTATTGATGAAGTAAAATTACAAAAAATTTCCTCGTACGTGACCACTACTACTAAGTAGTAACTGACAAGGAATTCACGAGACCGAGGCTGTAAACGAAGTCGAGATGTCACGGGACGAAGATGCAATTGTGTTGATTTGTGTATCGCTTCAAAGAATACAACAGAGTTGATAAAATCTATCATATTTCATCCTAGACTTGGCAGTTTTCGATGGGAGGATGTGGGCACACGTACGTACCACGATTATTGAAATGAATGTAAGTGAAAGACCCAGACTTGCTTGCAGCACAACGTCTCCAAGGCTTATCAAGTTATCGCTGTTTTTTATGCGTGGGGTGACAACTACAGTAGCCGTTGACAAGTTCAAGCACGTGTATCGGTAGTTGTAAGTCCAGGTGCAACATGTCAACGAGGGGAGCCCGCTTGAAGTGCTCGCCACGTTTGGGAATCTACGAATCTCGATCTCGGACGTTCGGGTCCGGGCCTATGCACGCCTAGTGTCCAACGTTCAACACCAAGCAAGTGAGTCCGCGGCTGGTCAGTGCCGCCCTCGCCATTCGTCGACTTGTCTGAACAGATGAAAAAAGTGCCAACATAGCAATGAGTACGGGCCGCCGCACGTTTCAAGCACACCGGAGCCCGATGTTCCGAAGGGATCAAACAATTTCGATGAATCGCAACGTGATCTCCTCCGTTTAAGTCGTAGTGTGTTTTTCCGTGGAAATACGTAGGAGGTCTTCGAGCTAGTGGGTATACTTCAATCGCCTGGGATCGGAAAAGGACACCATCGAGTCTGTGGCCAGCAGAAAATGGCGCAATCAAGCACACGAGCAACTCTGGAATTCGCCATGTATCAATTCGTTCCCGAGTGGGAGTACATTTGTCTATTTCTTTGGGAAGGCGATGCAGCGAGCATGTAAGCACGGAGAGACAGGAAAAAGAAAATTGTGCCTAGCCCGGCTACCTCGGTATCCAGCAGGGTATCGTTGATCTTCAAGATTCATATCCACAGGGTTCCACTCATTCCAATGCTAATCTTCCGTCACGAACAATGCCCTCTTCAATGGCTTTGATCTCTGAAAGCCTCAGTCAGAGTCCGTCTCGTACCTAGTACGTCAAGGGCAGTGTACTTACGAAGCGCGAGATGCAATGAGTGCAGGCGAGCATGGCTGAGGCCACCTATTCCCGAGCACGGAAATAATGTAGGGGACTCACGACGTGCAAATAGAAGATCTTACCTGTTGCAACCCACAGCCTCGGATGACCCGTTTGTCTCCATACGCCTTGCAAGTCCCCTTCCGCATCTAAACCCCGCACTTTTCCGACCTTCTCAGCAACGTCTGGTCCACACACTTCCTTCATTGAATGGCGTATATCTCCAAAGCTTCACCCCACCGAATGGGCCGGTATCATCCACCATGGTAGATTAAGCTAAGATAAAGAGTTCTGCGAGTCAGCGAAGAGACAACACACCCTGTCGCGAATACGAGAATATCCCCTTCCAACACCGTTCCGTCCTCGAGCTCGACGCCTTCTTCTGTGAACTTCCTGAGGCCGGGAGTGCCTTTCACTTTGATGGTCCCGTCGATTATCTCCTGGCTGGCACCGGTATCTAGTTGTCCAAGCACAAAGTGAAATGGGACTCGAACGAGTTAGATACTACGACCGACCGATGTAAAGACCTCCAGCCATTTCTAATATCAATGGCTGAAGCCCCGCTCCACCAGGACCAAGATAAGTCTGAAACCCAGCTGTTGCTAGGTTGTCGAGGAGCTCTCTATTGTTGAGGATTATTCGCGCGACAAGACACCATGGAAATGGTGCCACTCACTTGTCCATTCCGTTTGCGATATGCGCTACCGAAGCTTTCAATAAACACTTTTGAGTTGCAAAGGGCAACGCCACTCCGAGTATATCTGCAAATTCAATAGGAAAATGTTCGTTGTACCTTTCTGGTATCCACATGCGAGTGATCTAGTGAAACGGTGGCCATGACGACATGCAGACTTGGTCATACCTCCAAGAGAACGTGCCATCGCCTCCCCGGAAATCACGTATGTGGGTGAACGCTGGATCCTACGAACAATGCACTGTTAAATTCCATAATATATTGATGGCGCATACATTGTGACATCCCATCCATGGCGGGAAAAGTCGTAAGCTATATCGTGGCCTATGCAAACCTGATCACACTTCCGAGACTGATCAAGAGTGATACGCCAAACCTGAATTACCAGCACCAACAACGATCACCTTCTTTCCTTCATAGCCTTCCGCAGAAGTAAATTGAGTAGAGTGCAGAACGGAACCACGGTACACTTCCTGAACAAAGATTTTGACCTGGCCCTGAAACATAGCATGAAAAGAAAACCCACCTTTCCTGGGATATTAGGTATTTTCGGATCACCACCGGAGCCTGTGGCAAAAACGAGATGCTTGACAATCATTGTCCTCATCTGGCCTTCTCGATCGACGGTGACACGCCAAGTTCTCGTGTCTTGGCTGAACGTTGCGCTCGCGATGGACGTAGAAAGCCAGACATTGAGGTCGAGGGCGGTTGCATAGCATTCGAGCCAGTCACCAAGCTGTGAATCATAAGCGACTATACGGATGGACGGATGAATCTAAAGTACAGGACCTTTGGGGCAGGGCAATAAAGAGGCCAGGTTGGTGGGAAGCTGAAGAACCACAAGATGATCGATCAATTAAGTAATAGCGACCAAGTCATCAATTCTACTCACTCCAGGTACGGCATCCGACTGTACCCTTGTGGCCAACGTCAATTTGAGGGAACGGCGTAGCAAGCATGCAATGGAACAACTCACACATCGGGTGGTGAAGACGCAATGTCTTGTACCGTGTTCTCCACTACAAGTTGAATTAGCATGCTTATACGGACCCAACAACGACCGTACATTATCACCGACCCGCTTGCTTCTGTCGATGACAAGGGAAGGTACTCCGAGGCAGGCCAGTCTCGCCGCCACCTCAAGTCCACTGTGACCAGCACCAATGATAAGGACCGTCGGATTACTATCAGCGAACTCTATCTCGCATCTGCGTCGGTCCTCCCAGCTCTCGTGGTGTGTTCCCGAGGGAAGGGCACGCAAGGCCCCGATCTGAGACGTTGGATATCATCACATGCATGTTTGAGGTATACCCGTGGCTGCGTCCACTTGCCTGCTGTGGATATGCCTTGAGCGCATGGAGCTGAGTGAGTAAGGACCAGGCCGTCCAGGTGCCATTAGACGTCGGGACCAAAAACACTACTGCGAAGCCCTTCCCATGCATCGTCTCAAATCCAAAGCAGAATCGGACAAACACTAGGTCGGGAAGCGGTCTGATGATCGTTGGGCCCTGTGTCGCGCCCTTGAAGAGATGGAACGTCGACAGGCCTGTCTCTGCGAAACGGGCGCCTAGCATGCGTCGGATGGGAACATGCCCGCGGATGGTCCGCATATCCCAGGTGAGGGCCAGGATGTCCTTCCAGAAGCCACATTTGTGGAAGAGAGACGTAAGTGAGTCCAGGTCCTCGCTCAACACGTTGGCCTCGAATGTGGAGAGCCACTTCTTGGCTTGCTCCTGTGGGGATGCGTTATGGAGGGCGGATACATCGACGTTGAGGTACTGGAGGGTTGGACAGTCGCCGACCATTTCAGAGCTGTAATTCATATTGATGGAAGAACCTCCCAGAGGGATAGTAGAAGTGGAAGAAGACCCCTTCATTCCCACGCCGGTACACCTACTAGTACTAGTGACGATGGAGAGATGATACAGGCCAGCCGGGCGCCGTGTGCCGAGAACATTCCCGATCGGTGCCCGAAAACCCCGTACTTTCGTCGATCCTTCCGTCGCCAGAAGTTCCCGAAGGCTGTCACCGTTCCGCATCCTTACTTGGATGTTCAAACTCGCCCGCTTTCCCTCTCTGCACTCTCGCCTGGACATCCACGAACTCAGCGTCTTCGTGCTCCGTGATCGCCACGCTCTTCCATGGCTTCGAATCTTTCATCGAAATGCCGTGCAAGTGCGAGGCGTTGACGGATTCGAGACGCCGAGCGTGATCCAGGTGATAGCCCGGATAGGGTTCGAGGGAGTACGTCTCTGGATGAACAACTGTGCCGTCCTTGGCAAACGAAAATACGTGTGGCCCACACATCCACACGGGATTGAAAAGCGTGTCCAAGTGGAAATCGCTGGTCAACACGGGCTGTGCATGTCTTTTTAATGCTCAGAAAATTTGCGCTGATTTACCACCTACAAGATCCATAGGTAAGTACGCATTCTGTTCGTCTGAGTGGTTTGATGCATCAGGAGAGGTGGCTGGAGAGGTGGAAGAAGTGGTGCTCAGGGTGGAGGTACCGGTTGTGGCGGATATGTCCATCGTGGAGAAGGATGGTAGAGGTATGGTGTTCTGAACTGGGATCATGCTCGTGGCGCGCCTGATGGGCAATACATATGCTCGCTATACAGCAAATGTCGTGCAGGCTGTGGCCGCGAGTCAAAATTCACTGTGGGCCAGCCAGGAAATATGCAGCAAGTGTTCAGAGTAGGACACCAGTATACCACGAAGGTAAATATGTACCACGACCAGTGCAGCCATTGTTGATATCCTTTTCGCACTAGACAGCTAGGGTGGTAGGCGCAGAGCTTTCCCGATACTTTGTGGTCAACTTTTAACCGTACGTAACGGACATTGCTCCAGGTATGCCATGCATTGCGACCGGAACAGTGATCACATTGCATACCCTCGGGCCTCCTGACCACACCGGCACACACAGTGCAGGGCACAACACTCATTCAATTCCTCGTCAACGTGGACAGGACTTTGTCTCCGATTTATATTTCCACTGGCTACGGTCTTAGTAGTGCTCTTTCCCCCTTCCTTACACTCACCTGAGTCCCCTGGAGTCCTCTCCGCTGGTGGTACCCTGACGTATATACCCTCAGGCGGATCCCGGTCCTGGAATCGCAAATTTTGCTGACCTCTTCGATGTAATTCCTGAAACGCGAGACGGAAGGATCGCGAAGTCGCCAAAGGTAGAACCTAAACAAGATCAACAAGGTCGACATCGTACCTCAAGCCTGGTACACCGACATCCTCCCAGAGCAGAACCCGTGGAACATTCCCATGCATCGAGGACACTCCTGAAGTCGGCCTCATGCACGGCATTGCCCTTTAAATCGCTAACCTCCGCTCGATCAACTTGGGCGTGAAGTACCGGTTTCCCCCAGCTCAGTACTTCACCTGGAAAGTCCCTCCAGATTCCATCAAGTCCCAATCGCCCAGCTCTGGGATCACAAGCGACAGAGTGCGATCCAACTACCCCCGTCATTGCTACCTTCGACTGGGCCTGGTAGCATCCGGATGAAATTCGGAAGGAAATATAGAAACGCCGTGTTCAGCCTAGGCCAATGGTAACGATTTGTAACATCTTTTTACGATCAGTATGCATGAGTGTCGCACGTAGATCCGTAGATCCTACTACTGCAACTTGAAATGTTCGTCTCAGAATGCTTGATCTCGTTGTTCGAGGTCTGGTCTCTATTTCTTGCTTCGATTACCTCCAGGTAATGCAGGGACTCAGAGAGATGTTCTGCCGGATTCCAGTGAATATGCCGAATAGTGTCATACGCCGTTGTTCAGGCCATTTGCTACAAATGGGTAAAACGACGTGATTATTCCAATCCGTGTTCGCTTGCCATGTACTTGTACATCTATGTAAGTCAATGAACGTGAGTTAGTACTACAGTGCGTAGCCGTGCAGTTCGTTCGTCGCCGAGCAGTTGCATGATGCTGTTAGTTAAATGGGTAAAAGAGGAAGAAAATAAAAGAAAGTAGCCCCAATGACGATGGGGAAAAAAGAGAAATAATATGAACGGTCGAAAGTATTCATGCGAAGGGTTTACCGACGAACGGAAAACCCTTGAATTGTGCAACTGCAACTGCGGCGGCTCTTATCCAAGAAATGAGACAAAGGAATGAAAATGCTAGACGGAGATACGGTGTGAATAGGGTCCATAATCGGAAAGAACGGAAAGAATGGAAAGAGGGGAAACCAAGAAAGAAAACACCTTGTGCGCAGTCCGCTCAATCACCAAGCCACTCGCCTCCGCTCGCGAGCTTGGCAAACAAGCCCTTACGCTCGAGGAGCACCTCATACCGCCCCTCCTCCGCCACCTTCCCGTCTTCGATCACCACTATCCGATCACACATCTGCATCACCTCCACTTTGTGTGTCACCATCACCGTCGTCCGCCCGGCCTTGGCGCTCTTGATCGTCTCGAGCACTGCACCCTGGTTCGCACCGTCGAGAGCAGACGTACATTCGTCCAAGATCAAGATATGACAAGGACGCGCGAGTGCGCGCGCGATTTGCAGACGCTGAGCTTGTCCACCCGAAATGAGCGCAGCATTCTCGCCCACGAGGGTGTCGTATCCCTGCGGGAGCGACGTCACGAACTCGTGTACGTTGGCGGCGCGAGCGGCGCGCACGACATCCTCGTCAGTGACTTCATCCAGGTGTCCATAAGCGATGTTCTCCCGAATTGTGCCATCGAAGAGGTTCGGAGTCTGGTTCACGACCGAGACGTGGTTGCGTAGATGATGGACGTCTATCCACCGGAGTTCGTTCAGCCCAACAGAGATCGTGCCCTCGGTGGGCTCGTACAGCCTTTGCAGCAGAGCCGCCACCGTCGATTTGCCACATCCAGAGGCCCCGACGAGTGCGACACACTCCCCCTCAAAGATTTTCATCGAGAGACCTTTCAACACTCTCATATCGGGATTTGTTGGGTATGAGAAAGACACGTCCCGTAGCACGAGGTCGCCAGAGATTGGTGGTCGGAGTACGCCTTGAGACTCGCTCGTCCCGTCGGTGGAAAGCTTTACAAACTGGAGAAGATCCGTGGTAGCTTGGACGCTCTTAGAAATCTGTTGGGTGAACGCCATGATTTGACTGCCGATCGTGACCGTGAAGACGACGAGGTTGAGGACTTGGACCATCCGGAGATACGTGTAGGTGCCGTTGGCAATGAGCACCGCGCCGGTATAGAACAAGAGCGCCTCTGCGAGGTAGATGAGACCAGAAGCGACACCATATGTGCATCCTTCAACAAATGCGCCACGGACACCAGTGGAAAGGCAAACAGAGATCGCCTTGTCGAACTGGGATTGAAGAACTGGCTCCAGAGACATGGCACGGATGCTGCGAATATTGAGGATCGTCTACAACGATAAAAATCAAGATGAGTTAAGCCCTGGATTAGGGACCATATAATGAACGTACCTCGTAATACACTCTTGCAACCTCCTCTCGAGCTCGCTTGTTCCTAACCTCGCATTTCGCGACCAGTCCCGCTTGGAGAGCCATAGTGCCAACGAAAACAGGACCGATAGCGATCCCGACGAGCGTCAATTGCCAACCCCACACCATAGCCCAAAGAAGGCCTACACCCATCATGGCCACAACAACGACGAATTGGCCCATGACGGTTGCTACAAGGGTCCGAGCGTCATCCCCGTCCTTGACGAGGCGCTGGGCGAGCACTGCAGGGGAATGCGCTGGCGAATCGAACCAAGGCTTGTCTTGCGCAAGCACGCGGGAGTAGGCGATATTGCGCAATCGGGTAACCCATTGGATGGCCGACGTTTCCATGAGGAAGTATTTGAGACCCATGAATAGGCCGTCAACAGCTGCAACACCGAGGACGAGAGCGCCATAAGAGTTGATGCTGGCGGCGCCGGGGTTCGCAGAGACCTCAAACATCAGACGGGAAAGCAGGAAGGAGAAGATCGGTGTCATAGCACCATTCGCCAAGCACGCTGCGAGACCGAGGAAGAAGACGTGTTTGGCGGGAATGGTCGGATATATGAGACGGAGCGTCGCGATGAGACCAGGTGCAGGAGCGCATTCCGGTGTCGAGGGTGACTGGTCGGGCTGGGAAACTTGAATGACTTCGGGAGCTTTCCTTGCATGCTTCTCGCGCCTTCCAGCAGCTTGCATCGCGCTCCGTTGCAGGTTCGTTTTCTCGCTCTCAAACTCTTCGTCATCTTCAACCATCGATGGGGGTGGGATAGGCAAATCGAAAGGAGACGTAAATGTAGGGGAGGTGGGCGTGAACGGCAAGCTCATCCGACGACCATCATAGGCGCGGGGCGGCGCCTGAAGGGAAGGTCCCAGGACTGACACACTCGAAGGCCTTCTAAGTCTTCCGGAGGCACCACCTTCGAATTCAGTTGCCTGATTAAGGACAACGCCAGAAGTAGCAAGGTGTGGGGGAGCGTTACCATTCGTTGTCTTCGTCAGCTCTGCGACAACGTCGAACATCCATCCCCCGATCGCCGTCGTGACAGGGCGTACGCCACGCAAAGTCGGAGCCAGGCTATAATGTTTGTCCTTGGCCTGTTGAGTATCGCGTGCTTCTTCATCTTGGGAAGCCAGAATCTCTGCAACTTCCTCGTATACGGGAGGGTGTACATCCAGCTGATCGTCGTTGCCACGACAGCCGCCTTCTCGCAGCATCTTATTCCACTGGCCATCGACCTTCTCTAGATCCGCACGAAACCCTTGCTCGGCCACGCGACCCTCGCGCATAACGTACACGAAGTCATCCGCACTGATACTCGTGAGGTCGTGTGTGATGATAATTGTAGTTTTCTTGTATCGTGAACGCCATGCTCGGATCGCTGCAGTAGTCAGAAGGCGTGTCGGAGGGTCCAATGCCGACGTCGACTCGTCTAAGTGAATTATGAGGAAAATATCATCCAGTGTCTGATAGATGCGAACTCACCTAGAATCAGGACTTCGGGGTCCCGTATTCTCGCTCTTGCGAGTGCCAAGCGTTGCTTCATACCCCCGCTCAACACAACACCACCTTCTGTTTCAGTGTTTTCACCGCTCCCAGCAAGAATCGTCTCGTAGCCGGCCTCAAGTCCAGAGACCCAACTCCCCAACATCGCAATGCGGCATGCCTCCTCCACTTCTCCGCGAGTTACTTCTTCGATGGACCTCCCACTTCCAACAGCACCGAGGGCAACGTTCCAGTGGATAGAGCCTCTGAAAACGTGTGCGCCGACGCCAGCTGAACCTTGTGTAACGCCCGCAACATGATTTCTAACCCAAGCAGTGTCGAGGTATCGCAGGTCCTGTTCGTCAAGCAGCACCTCACCCTTTCCAAGCGCTGGGGTATAATAACCGAGTAAAATGGATCCAATTGTGGATTTACCGCATCCGGAGGGACCAACAATGAACGTGGTTTCATGCGAAGGAAGGAACATATTGACGTCGCGTAGAACCGGTATGGTTGGCCGCGTAGGATAGGCGAAGGTGAGGTCGGTGAGCATGAAATCACCCGCGAAGCTACGCGGCATAATACGGCGAAGAGGTTGCGCCTTCCGGTGCTTGGCGACGACTGCCGAAGGGATTTGTTGAGAAGAAAAGATGACTCCCGCCAGCTCCGCTGCCGACATCTTGCCCTTGGCCAACACGACCAAAAGAGGAACCATCATCTGCAGGTTGCTGGTCGCAATCAGACATGCCCAGAAAACACTCATGACATCACCGGGCTTGTTCTTGCCCTGGAGCACTAGGTGGGCACCGTACCAGAATCCCTGGACAAACATCGCCATTGTGACAAATTGAGTTGCACCAGCCGTGATACCCCAGACGGCACCGAGTGACTGAACGGCGACTGCCACACGCTTAAGAAGAGCATGTTCGTGAGAGGCTGCATTCGCCGCTTTGACCGCGCCAATGTTTGAAACGACACGGGTGACAAGGGAGGCGGCGCGGGCGATGAGTGTTTGTTCATGCGCCAATCGTGGTGTTGCAAAGGCCTGAGAGAATCCCTGAATAAGGATAAGAAATGGGACAGCCGAGAGAATGACAAGGGTCAAGAGAGGGGACCAGAAAAATGCAAGTATAAGAGCCGATAATGTTGTGGTTAGGTATTGAATAAATTGGCCAGACGCAAGGGATGACGCGGCGCGCACGTCGTCGGTTTCCCTGTCAAATGAATGAATATAGTAGGAAACAACAATGAAAGGGAGCTTGCCTAGCAAACTTGGCCATGAGGCCGCCAGCGCCTATAGGAGAACCCTCGCCACCGATGTCCTGCAAGTTGGTGGGATTGTCGTTACCCATCTGCTTATCGAACCATTCCATCTGATTATGGACGACCGCATCGTAGACTCTTCTTCGCAACTCAACGACGTTGCGTTCGCCGACCCATATCCATAGACTGCTGGTCACACTGCTCATGAGAAAGGCACCCAGACCGAGCCCGACAAGCTCTAGTGCAGCAAGGCCGACACCGTGGAGAAGGGCATCTTTTGCTGCTTGTGATGGATTTGGGGTGAGAGGGAAAGCGGCAAAGGTGTTGAAAGACTGGCCGACGACGTAAGTCATGAAAGGAGCGATGCCACCCGCTGCTATGGACGATGTAATAGCAGGTGCAAGCAACACGAGCTTCCGTCTCGGAGTGAGAAAAGAGAAGAGGGTTTTGAAGGACGGCGGTGGCGGGGGAGGAGGGGGGATGTCATGGAAAGATGCGGTGGGGGAAGAGAGGGTGGCATTCGAGTCACATTGCTTGATGTCGACAGAAGAGAGAGTCGATACTCGCACAGATAGCTCCGGTTTGGAGTTCGTGGTTGGGTCGTGGTTGATCATCGCTGTCGCGGACGACGACGAGCAACACCTGTCGCTGATGCAAGGAAATGAGAAGAGAAAGAAGCGAAATGACCCTTTGCCATGTTCGCGCTACTCATTTTTGTTTTGTCTGAAAGGACCTTCGCGTTATTGTCTTCTTGCATTGTCGCGTCCACGTGGAAAGACAATAAGATACAGTATTACGTAAGCTACCCCACTTGCTACGAAATTGGGCAAAAAGTCACTCACATACGGCTCAATCTGAAGTCCATTTGACTCATAGATAACAAACCCGCAACGTTCTTGTCTGAACAATGGGCCAAAGCAGCAAGATAGGAGTAACTCGAACAATGGATTTGCCAAATTCTGGCGGTAGTGTCGTGGGAAATTGTGACAACCCGACACTTCGGTCGCGTTCAATATTTGTCACGCATAATAAACCTTTTTTCCGTGTACCTCTAACGTTAACAGGAACCTGCACAACCACCTACTTACAAACCTACAAGCCTACTTTCTGGAAGATCGGAACGACTCACCATTCCTAATGGCTCGTCCGGACCGGTGACCGCTGCCCTACATAATAGGCATGGTCACAGAACACCACGGGGAGCATGCTTGAGTGTGAAAGTTGCCGCCGGATCTACATTTCGCCAATAGTACGCTTCCATCTTTGGGACACTGGATTGAATCAAATCCAGTTCGTTGAGGTATGTTACCAGCCGTCCCTTGCTAAATTTTCTACCACCACACCTATTTCCAGTCACCTTAACTTGATCCATTCCGGGGCACGGATCACAAGATAGCCGACAAGTCATTGATGTATCAGCGACTTGATTCAAACTTACAACGCACAGGAAGCCGATAGGGTGATAATGTTCCGCTTTTCCGATAGACCATAGTTTCATTTGCACCCGGTGCTTTTTAGATATTGGGTCGGTTTGAATTGGAGTTCTTGGAAGACGGTGGACCTGTAGCTACCATTTTCTCAATACATTTCTGGTTCATTCCTCTAGGATCGCATGCAGGGCTGCCTGAGGAAGTCAAGCTTTCGAGGAGCACCGGAATCAGACCGAGATCGCGTGGAACTAGTACATAAAACTGACTGGTGGGCATTGATTGAGATTAGCAGGATGGTACATAGGTCCGCTGGAAGGGCAGTTCATGCTATGCCTCTCGGTGGGTCGAGGTTTCCAACTATCAAGTTCCTACCGTGACTCCCTGTCCGCTGGCGTTCCCACGTTATCTACGTTCAGTGTGTACAACT
Source organism: Leccinellum rugosiceps (assembly GCA_038089755.1). Classification (NCBI taxonomy): domain Eukaryota; kingdom Fungi; phylum Basidiomycota; class Agaricomycetes; order Boletales; family Boletaceae; genus Leccinellum; species Leccinellum rugosiceps. The sequence continues at coordinate 11,441 of JBBPLL010000287.1, read as the reverse complement.
TGGTTACGATCCTACTAGCTTGTAGCTAACATTCGTTCGATACATATCTCGTTCCATTCTTCTCCCGCTAGGACGGAGTGGACCTCGGGTCACACAGCATCAGCGCCTGTCAGTCTGAGGTTTTCCCGGAAGATGCTGAGGACGTCAAGCTTTCAAGATGCGCTGGGCGGAGGGGAGTGACACCAAAGGCACAGCAGGTTGGTTGTGCCTGCCACTGCCACAGGGGTATCATTGACAACGCGGCGGCGAAAGTTTCTTTCCGCTACTTAGCCGTGGTTCGCCGACCAAGTTCCAAGAAACGCTTGAGGCAGAGAAACTGGAGCGGTGAGTAGGCTGACAAGACAAAGTTCGATTAACATGAACGAGATATAGTTAGCCAGGGAGGCAATCAACGGACGTCTAGTCATACTAGGGAGCGATGTCTATCAAAGGTGATGAAACCGAGATCATCCAATGCAGAATATTGATGCAGACGCAGAAGCGGGCGACGGCACTGCCAGAAAACCCTCACCCGGTATCGTCGCAATTGATCAAATGAACGCAAACCTGATCAAGATCGACCATCCTGATTTGGTGCGCTCGGTCGCGTTTCTCGCGGGCGGGAAGGAGATCGTGAGTAGTGGTGAAGGAGGAAAGATTAGACGATGGCGAACGGAAGATGGCATGGAAGTAGGGACGCCAATGGATGCTGGAAGCCCCGTGTTCGATCTTGTCGTGTCACGAGATGGTAAGTGGATCGTGGCTGGGACAAGGAGTGGTCAAGTTGTGGTGTGGAATTCGACGACCTTCGAAAGGGCGAATGTCTTCAAAGCACACGACTGGGCGGTACGAGCACTGGACATCTCAACAAACGGGACAAAAATCGCGACGGGATCGAATGACTACACGCTCAGTGTTTGGTCGTTTCCTACGGGCGAACGACTGCTCGGGCCTTTGGAACACGATTACAACTTGGCCACGGTCAAGTTCTCTCCAGACGAAAAACTCATCGCAACTGCCACGTGGTTGAACGACTCTGTTCGGATCTACGACAGTCTCGATGGTACGCTCCTCGCAAACTTTCCAATTGAAGTCAACACGTCATTCAACGGATCCCTCGCATGGACGAGCGATGGAAAGCAACTTTTTGCCTTATCACGCCAGCGCAACGTCCACTGTCTCAGCATGTCCTCCAGAACAACCCTCTCGCAATGGTCTATTCACAGCAATGACAATCCAAGGTGCATCACACTAGAATGCGACGATGCATGCATAGCAGTCTCTGCCGACTCATCGGTTTCATTCTGGGACACTACGACACATCAACAAATTGGACTTGCCATTGACTACACCCATCCCGTCTCGTCCGTGGCCGTCTCGGCGAACCGCGATATGGTGGCTGCGGGTGACAGGACAATCACACTCCGCAACTTGCATGGTGTCTTGCAACCATCGTGCTTCGAATATGTGAGTATATGCATTTTAAAAACAACGCTATTATCTGAGATCGCCGTCCTGACATCCTATGTACTCCAGAAAGAACTTGGAAGACAGTCAAACAGCAATATTGACTTACTCCAGGTATGCACCAGTTTGTTCCTGTTCCTGTTTGAAAAAAAAAAAAAAAAGAAACATGCCATCAACTCATCGTAAGATACAGGTTGAGCTCCCGCCCATAACGCACATTGCCGACGATGAATTCAATTACGATGAGGTTCGTGATCAGTTTATTTTGGCTTTGCCGTCGTAATGAACCTGCAGAAGGCGCCCTCACTGGCGCTGTTTGTTCATAATGAGGACCAGGTACCATTGCCTGTCCCACCCCACTCCACTTCGCAACCTCCGGTCCACCTCGTGACATCTACCCCCGAGATACACTCAGATACCCTGGAGATACGCTCAGAAGAACATCATAACGACCCAGCGCCCCCGTCCCGATTCCTTCGGATCTTAAGAAGGTGGAAGAGGAGTGAACCTGCAGTTCCGAAACCTCTTCGTAGTATCATCATTCAACATAGGAGAACAGAGAACGAGCATGCCTTGAAGAACAGACCCAAATTTTCGACAACTGCCAGTGGTCGCGGTATACCAGTGAGTGCTCCTTGAAAGGCTAATGGACGTGCTTCGTCTAAACTACCATCTCAGCGAACGGTCAGAAGGGTTTCGGAACAAGTAGGTGTTCAAAGATGTCAATTGAGCCCCATATTCCATCTCTTATCTTTCTCCGCAGAAGAAGACAAAGAAGTTGAAATCTAGACCTCGCGTAGATGGAGTCCGCGACCGTGGCACTAACACTGGAGATCGTCCTCCGAATCCAGGGCCGTCGAACGAGGTAGGTCGTCCATCGATATTCATCATGTCCTAGGAACTCATGTTGTGTTAGGCACAAGAGGGAAGAGATACAGTTCAACCCTCAACTGGGAGGATTCATTTGATTGTGCGTGTGCTTTCTTTGAGCTTACATTGCGAAACTTACAGCAAGCATCCTGCAGCGGGCATCTGGAAATGCTACTCTTGCTATCAGGTTTCCCACATGGTTATGTTGCTACTCATCGGGGACGAGAGAGGAATGATACTACAGGTATACTATGTGACATCTGTATTTATTGCGACTGTGTGGTCAATTATTGTGTCCCTTATTGTGTTAACTTAGGGGCTGCGAGGGCCGTCCGCGATTATACTCCTCAGAACTCTCACTCGATTCGCTACAGGTAGGCATAGAAACGTCACCACACTCTGATGGTTAATGAGCGTGAGTCAAAGTAGCCCGTCGTAAGAACATAAAAACTGAATATGTAAACAAGAGAAACGGACGTACAGCGAGGTGAGTTTCTGCGTCGAGCAGCCAATACTGGGCCGCCAGGGCTGCGAACCGGGGAGGCTCTGCATCGATCTTGCATGTATGCACGCGTCCCAACTGCCAGTGGAGTTGGCTTCCTTAAGATCCCACGTCTCGAGTACACTGTCGTACACGCTATGATCGATTGCGTGGAGGAATTCTCGGAGGGAGGACCGGTCAGCTGGTGGGAACTGGGAAGAGCGCGGTGGCGCTGCGAATGCCACCGCGGATGAGGATATCAAATTTGAAGATGAACAAGTCGCACATGCAAAGAGCGATCGGATAGTAGAAGGTTATGTCGTCTTTGGACCGCGCATTGCTGATGCTCATACGGCTCCACCGGTTCTGACCTCCAAGGTGCTCCAAGAGCAGAGCAGAGCAAGAGAAGGAAAAGGAAAAGGCGAAATCTTTGTTGGGCATACGCGGAACAGTAAATTAGTCGTTTTCTTACTCCCAAGCCAACTTCGTCCCTAACACGAGGGCGCGCGACTGTCGAGAATGACGTGATACACTCCCTCGGATCCGCCGAGCCCACCACCTGCTCAAGCAACACTTCAGGCAAGAATCACTACTTACCTTCATATTTTCCAACTCTTTCACCATGTACTTTTGAGGAGTAGACCCAAGGCAGTTCTATGTCCGCATGTATCCTGGGAGAACGAATTGGATCATGAGAAGGACTTGTTGTGCAAGCAGGATCTCATTCTTTCGAGGTATCGAAACAGCTCCGCCTTGGGCGAGAACATGGGTAGTCGTCTCTCGGGTCGGTGGAAAGAGGGATGTCACAAATCTAACAGTGCGATTAACCAGATAAGTTTTTGAACAAGTCAACGAATCACTTGCCTTTTGCTCACTTTACTCCCCATCTCCATAAGTTGTCGTACGTCCCGCCTGTCAGTTCAGTCTGAATTCTGCCCAGAAGATGCTGAGGAGCAAAGGAACTCCGGGGTCTGATGGAGACAACGTTGATACCAGCCTCCAGGATCTCCTACACAGCAACATATAAACCCAAGACGAATGTAGAGGCTGCACGTGGGCGGAAGCAAGCGCCAAAGGCACAGCCAGTATCAATGTTTGCGCGCGGTGTAGGTTCAAGTTCATCGATCATCCCGACTTTCCAAGAGACGCTTGAAGTAAAAATACGACAGCGGTGAGCAAACACTCAATCGGCAACGTTAACAAGACGGAGGAAATCGACCGACGTCCAGCCACACCTGGGAGCAATGTCTATCAAAGGTGAAGAAAACGAAGCCATTACTGATGGAGACCCAGAAACGGGCAACGACACCGGCGGTCCCTCCCCCCGTACCGTCAAGGTTGACCAAAGGGGCGCAAACCTGATCGAAATTGATCATCCGGATGATGTGTATTCTATCGCATTTCTCGCTTGCGGGGAGGTCGTAAGCGGTGGGAAGGAAGGGAAGATTCGACGATGGCGAGCGGAAGATGGCACACAGGTAGGGATGCTAATAGATGCTGGAAGCTCCGTGTTGCGTCTTGTCGTGTCACGAGACGGCAAGCGGGTCGTGGCTGGGACAAGGAGTGGTCAAATTGTGGTGTGGAATTCGACGACCTTCGAAAAGGTGAAGGAGTTCAAAGCACACGACGAGGCGGTGCGTGCGGTAGACATCTCGGCCGACGGGACTGAGCCTTTTGAACACAACTTTTATCTGGTCACAGTCAAGTTTTCTCTGGACAGCAAATTTATCGCAACTGCCACGTTCTTGCGCGAGTCTGTTCGGATCTACGATAGTCTCGATGGCACCAGGATTTCCAATCGAAAATGGATCCCTCGCCTGGACGGGCAACGGAAAACATCTGTTTGCCTTGTCTTGCGAAGGCAATGTCTCGACGTGTCCTTCAGGACGACGCTCTCGCGGTTGACGTCTATTCACAGGAAGCATATCCAAATGAGCATCACACTAACATGCGACGACGCATGCATACCGTTCTCTGCCTACTCATCGGTGGGACACTACAACAGGGAGACACCCTCGCCGGTATCGTCCATTCATCATGAGGATCGAGTGCCACCACTTCTCTCCGCATCGCATCCTCTAGGCCACCCCACCACTTCCACCCCGGAGCTACATTCGGGGAAGCATAACGATGTTCCTGGGCCCTCTGGATTCCTTCGGATTTTAGGAAGGTGGAAGAAGAGCATCATAGAATTTGCAGTCCCTAAGCCTCGTCACCTCACCGGTATTTAATCCTGGTCAGTGGGGAACGTGGCGAGTGCCTCGAACAGAATGGTTTGACAATGGCTGAAGGTCGCCGTCAAGCGGTGAGTGCTGCTTGAAATGAACCTGGTCACTCTAAACTATCATCTTAGCGAAGGGTCAGAAGGGTTGTGGAACAGGTAGGTGTTCAAAGTCGTTCATTGGGCCCCCAGATTCCATCTTTCATTTTTCCTTGCAAAAGGAGGGGAAGTGGAAGGCAGACCCCGTACGGATGGAGACCGCGATCATGGCACCAACACTGGAGGTCATCCTCCGAATTCAGGGCCATCTAGTGACATAGTTCTTCCGTCAGATGGGCACGGAGACCACGATTGTACTGGGCGTCCCCCGCATCCGAAACCATCCAGCGTGGTAGGTCGTCTGTCGGCGTCGATCACATCGTAGGAACTTATATCGTGTCAGGCACGAGAGGGAAAAAATGTAGATCAGACCTCAACTCGGGGAATCCATTTGAGCGTGCGTGTGCTTTCTTTGAGTGTACATGGCGAGACTACATAGCGGGCATCAGCAAGAATCTGGGTATGGTACTCTCAGGTTCGCCATCACGTTTCCCACGTGGTTGTGTTGCTGCTCGTCAGACGAAAGACGAATGATACCATAGGTATCATGTCTTTATTTACTGTGCCAGATTGCGAATGTGTGGTCAATGACTGTGTCCTTGCACCTTGTTACACTAACTCAAGTGCTGCAGGGGCAGCCGCGAATATGCCCAGACTCTCACTCGATTCGCTATAGGTGGACAGAGGAACGTCTCCAAGGAGAAACAAAATGAGAAAATTGGTAATTGCGGACAGCTGCTGCTCACAAGTCCATTCGCTCGTGATGTTGTTCATCCGGTCTTCGCTCAGCGTTCTTCAGCGAGTCGGGTAATGGCTGGCTCAGTCTTAATCTGTGCGAGGAAGACCTCGTCGTTTTGTGCCACGATTACCTTCGGGGAGTGACGGCAGTGACCGTCTGTATACCCTGGGAAGTTGTGCTGTGGGTCAGAACCAGTGGAAGGGCCTGCGCCTGCGTTTCCATCGTGTACTCCCGCAGGGCGAACTGAGGAAACCCATGAGAAGGTAATCGGCGAGGCGGCAAGGGAAGTATTGGAAAAGTGGGCAACCTTACTTGCTCTTTCTTGGATATGCTTCTGGAGTGGCGAGATCCCATCGTGAGCTGGGAACCTTTTTTTCATCCACGAAAATTAAAAAAAGCCTACAAACAATGCGATGGAGCGCGGTGTCCCGTGTCCCCGAATGCATATCAAAATTCGACCGCAAAAGATGCACTCCGGATCACCGAACTGAGGAGCATTGCATGTTGTGCTTTCCATACTTACTTTTGTGACGCGATGCGCTTAGCCCTACGTTATGAGCCCCACAACTTAGACAGAATGAGGTGGGCGCAAGTCGAAATGAATGAGTATATGAGTGTTGTTTTCCTGAATCTAGTCGTAATGTTCAAAACAAAGATCAATAGCCTTATATAGTAAAGCGTGTTTCGAACTTATCTCGTTGCGTCACGGTAAGTTCATCTCGATTCAGCGCTGTTGTACAGTATTTTTTAGTTGCCGCTGTGTTTTCGCGTCATTATACAGCGTCCGAGTCCTGCCAGCCATGTGAAGGACCCACAGTTTACCTATTCGTTGATCACTTTTCTCGCTATTCACACAAAAGTAGCGGACGCTAAGGTGGCTTTCTTCCCAACGTCCACATCAGTTTACCATTGGATTGTATTCAGTATCGTTATCGCGCTCTTTAAGGTCGTCCTATCGCTACGAACGGCCTTTGCAAAGATCAAGTACGCCTGCAATGTCTTCATTGTATGTGTTTGAATTCTGACTGCGCCCGCTGGCTTTTTTGGGCCGGTAGGGGTTATCCAGGCCGCCAATTGCTATGGATCCGCCCAATCAGCCCCATTGCTACACTGCTAGATATTCCCAAGGCCGGGCATGGGTGGCTATGTGGGGGCCAAATTTTCATGTATGAGTCGTCTCCGTTCCTCGCACCATTACGCTTGATCGACCTTTAGTTAGTCTACAGGAAATTCGGAACCACATCTTTTGCGTCCGCCACGGTTTCAGCAGCTTGGCTCCACTTCTGGCTGGCAGATGTAGAGGCTATAAGAATGGTATCCTCCGATAGATACACCTTCCAAAAGGACGTTGCTCAGTACGAGATCCTCAACATCTTCGGCCAAAATCTCGTCAGTTCGGAAGGATCGGACTGGAAACGCCATCGTTTGGTCGCCATGCCAGCCTTCAACGAGGTGAGTTGTCTACCGTGACCATCACTTGATCCATCCCGTTTGTTTAATTTCAGTACTTTCAAGGCAAATGTTGAGCTGGCCTGGGCAGAAACGATGCGTGTGGTAAACGAATGGTTCAAACAACTTGATGCTTCCGGTTCTGTTATTCCCATGGATATCTTGCCACCCATAACGCGGGTACGGGATGCAGTCCAAGCATCTATAACCCCGAGTTTCATGTCAGATTAGGTAACACTCCTGATAATTGCTTCCGCTGGTTTCGGTAAAAGGTTCTCCTTGACTGCCGACTCGTCCGGGGAGTTACCTCCCGGCTGCAAACTTACATTTCAATCTGCGGTCGTGGACTCGGTCAACAATATTGTCTTCAGGGCCGTCGTCCCGAAATGGGTTTTCCAGTTCTCGCAGCTGATCAAAGTGCCTTATCTTTCCTCACACGCACTGAAGACACAACTTGCTTTTGACAATTTGCGAATCCACATGCTCGATTTGATTGCCTCTGCTCGTGCTGAAATCACCTCTGGTAAACGCTCAGATGTTACTGGCACAGCACTATTGTGGAGCCTCGTGGAGGCTAACATGAACCAGGCAGGGGACTTGAAGAGGCTCACAGACGCAGAACTTCTATCTGATACATTTGTGAGCATGTAATTTGTACTGCCAGTGACTTTGTATTGCTCAACCATCCCTCTCCATCAGATTTTCCTTTTTGCTGGACACGGTCAGTCGATAATATCGTCTGAAATTCCTGTGTCACTCGGAAGCTGATATCCTATCGTAGAAACCTCTGCTCACACACACTCTTTTGCAGTTGTATTGTTAGCAATTTTCCCAAACTGTCAGCAGAAACTGTATGAAGAGGTTACCCGCGCGTGGCCAGCAGATGTATCTGTCACGCAATTGACGACGGTAAGCTTTACTACGCGACTGTGACTTGGAACAAACTAACAACAAAAATACGACGAACAGAACCACAAGGACCACACGGAAAAACTCGTCAGATTATTTTGCGTCATTCTTCGCATTAGCCCATTTACTAACATTCGCCTTGTCAAGGAATATACATTGGCATGCATACGCGAAACGCTTCGCTGTTTCCCTGTCGCCCCTCGCATTCTAGGAGTTGTGCGTAAGGACACCGTCCTACCAGGCACTTATTTCATACCTGGATCGGAGGAAAAACCGTCTGTCGAAACTGGCAAGTTTTCGATGGCCATTTCGAAGGGGAGCGTCGTTTGCATGGATGTAGGGGCAATGCACCTGAACCGTGAGTCATTCCCGGACTGAGATTTCCAGCGCTGATCCCTGCCTCGCTTCACAGCTCTATACTGGGGAGAAGATGCCGAAGAGTTCCGGCCTGAACGGTTCATCGATACCGAATCATACCAGTGGCCAAGAAATGCATGTGAGTGTGACAGTTCCCACTCATGACCAACATGTGCTTCTGTTCATGATCATGCTCTCTTCAGACATGCCGTTCTCGAGCGGTCCGAGAGCATGTATTGGGCAACGATTTGGGAACGCAGAAATGGTCTGTGTTCTTGCGAGCGTCGTGCGTCGGTACCGGATATTGGTTCCGGACGACCTCGTGATGAAGCCCTTGGAGAAGCAGAAAGAGGCCTTGCTAGCTTGGACGTCTGGCATCATAACGACACCCTTGAACACTCGCGTTAAGCTGACCCGGAGATCCTAGGCTCGGAACAAATATATGTCGTTTTACTTGTTTCCCAGTGATATCCGTGTGTACATTGTATCCTATCAACTTGTTCAAGTATGTATGCATACCATACATGTTATCCCCCCAAAATAAAAGAGCACATTCGAGTACCAGCGGGTAATAGAATCCGATCTAGAAAAGTAGCAAATACGGAATTTCCCACATAACTTGTGAAAATCAGCCATCATGCATCATGTGAGTCTACGGATACTCACCACATTCTCCTAATACAAAAGGGTGCATCGTAAACGATACCCCTGCCAACAGACAAGTATATAGTTTACATCATGTTTGGGTTTGGGTAGTTCCATCCGTGTGTGCATGAGATTCGATTTACGATTGATCTAACGAAGGGCTCGCATGCAACGAGGCTCATTGCAAGTGTGCGGCGTTGCTGGAAATAGTAAGATACCACCGTAATTGTTGAAATATATGTAGGCCCTGGAGCTATTCCGGGACCGATCCCTTCCGGTTGGGCGAGCCTGAGAGCACGAACAAAGAGAATGATTCCAATACTAACAGTCCTCCGATCAATGCCACGCACGAGACAGGACATACAAACAAATACAATCACAAAGCATACCTACATATTACCGGCAACGACAACCTTCGATCGAACAGATCTACAGTTCCACGTACTACGCCAACAAAGTCTAGATGACGTACGACATACTCATTAGTCAGATATGATGTAGGGTGTAAACGTCTACATAAGGTCACACGGGAGGTCGCTGCGAGAACAGCAGGAAAATATAGTCTAAGACGGGGTCAAACTATACAGCTAAGTAAGGAGTGTGTAGATACGAATTCGAAGTATTGTTGTAGCTTAACTCCAGTTGATGCGTAACGAGAAAGAAGGAAAAAGAGTGGCGGCGCGTAAGTACCACTGGCATGCGGCAACCCCAAAAAAGAAATCTAGCAGTATGTAAACGGGCTGCGCTCCGACGGTCGCACACATTGATATACCTAAATGCCGAACGACGTAATCCCTGTTTGAGTCAATACTACGCTTACCAAAAATAGCACAGCTCCATCAATACATTATTATAGTAGCAAATCAGTCTTATCATTCAGCCTATTCGAGGGGGGAAATGACACCGTGACCCTGCATGCAAGTTGCCGCAACCTGAGACTCGAAAGTGTCACACCAACCATTAGTAGAAGGACATCACAGAAAAAGACCCTGCAGAAAAGTTGCCATAGACGTATGGTGTTTAATACTCTAGAGCAGGATGGGAGAAATGTACATTGATTCATTCACTGCTTCTGGACGCATCCATAACTTGAGGGAGATACATAAAAATAAAAAGGGACGACATGCATTGCTTTCCTTCATGCCATCTCCGTTTTCATCCAATAGTAACGACAGAACGTTTGCTTTGTGAGATGTCAGAGCTGATCGCTGATCCCCGAGCGCATATATCATAGTAGTCTCATAGATTGTGCTTACCACTACACTGTACTAGGATTCTAGGAACCTAGGCCAAGGGCATCAGGGTTGATTTAGTTATGGAACAAGATTGAGCCAAGACGGATAGATACAGCTTGACATAGCTGCTACAAGGTTTGAAAGAACACGGAAGTATCAGAGCACATGATGGCGGCGCATAGATTTAGATTTTGTGCGCAGCTGGAAAGTTTAGGCCGGAAGCTACAAGAGCAAATGCCAAAGATGGAAAAAGACTGTAAGAAAATCTAATTTCCTCGACACCGGGCGAGAGAATCAAAAAAGCGAAAAACCTGAGCTTCACGTGAGGGCAGACCGTGTGAAGCCCGGTTGCTGTTATTGGAGAGCAGAAAAAAGAAGTACAAATACAAATGGCGCCGAGACCGAAACGAAGCACTACAGATACAACTGTGACGAGCAGTCGAGAAGGATACAAAACCAGGAAGAACGTGCGAGCACCAGACGGGAGGGCAGGGGCGTGAAAATAAAATATGGGTGATCAGGCTTGGATGACGCTGGTGACTCGGAGGCGACCGTGACGGGAGCGGATCAGGAGGGATGGAACCCGAAAACCGACATCTCACCAGGCGGGAATAGGAGGCTGACGACAGAGGACCCGAGCCACAGGTGGCTCGTGCGCGGACCGCAGGGGACCCTCCAATCGATTCCTCGGAATTAGATAAGTATAAATAAAAATTTAAACACTAAGTTACTTTGATTCGACATGCTCTATTATAGCAACGAAACTAGGATGGAGAAGGTGCGGACGCGTCGCGGCTGCGCCAATAGTTGGAGTGTTGAAAATGACAGAGACTGGGAATGTTATCCGCGACAGAGTCGACTTTCTGAATCACACAAATACACCTTAGGCACCACTTTTTTTCGTTCCCACGGCCCCGAGAGGTACCCTTCCTTGTATGGGTGGAAGTGACCCGAAAGGTCGGTCGGTCCTCACGGCATCTCCCGAAATTA